>BLKR01010163.1:0-67162 GCA_011170035.1 Teleogryllus occipitalis
CCCCGCCCCGCCGCCGCCCCGCCTTCTCGCCGCCGCCCACCGTGAGGGCCGCCCCACCGCTGCCTCCGCTCCCCGCTTTCCCCCCGCCTTCTCCCCCCACCTTCTCTCCCCCGTCTTCTCCCCACCGCCCCTCATGAGGGCCGCCACCGCCTCCGCCCTGCCCCCCGTGAGGGCCGCCCCCGGCGCGCCGCCGCGCAGGCTCCCCCTGGGCGAGGTCAGGGCTCCCCTCGCTGGTCACTCGCCCGAGCACTTGGCTGCTCTTTCTCTCTGTCTTCATCTGTCTCTCTGCCTGTGTTTGTCTATGTTTTCTAGCTGTCTCTTACTGTCTCGTTCCGTTTCGCAATCCATCTCTCATTGTCTCGGACTATGGTGAATTCAGTCGCTGTCTCGAGGAGGATTCTATCGTCAGACTGCTCTGATTGGGAGTTTTCTGTAGTTTCTTCAATCAATAGCAAGTGAATGCCGAAGCAGTATCCTAACAAACGGCTCACAAATCTTTTCTTCTTCTTCGTTGTTTTATCTTCACCCCTTACTTACACACATACCTTCACTATAATACTTGTCAAAAGACCAGAACTAGTTCCGGCTGATGGGGTCCCTTTGTGAAGAGATATCCGAAGTGAAAAATCCCAGCAAGTCGACAAGTAGGTCTCCAGCGAGAGAGGAACAACTTCTCCTCTAGGGATAAAACATTTCCTAAACTACCGTAATAATTGCCATATCAGTCTGGAAATAATCATTGCCTCGGACACTCTATCCTTCGGCCCATTCATGCTCCTTCCCTCTGCTTGGCCAGTCTCCATCAGTCGTTCTGTCAAGCTCTATTTCTAATTTTATGACTGTTTTATATTTACTTCTCTCGCTCCCGTCTCTCTCTTTCTCTCTATACGTCTTCACTACATATCACTGGCAGTTTACATTATGCGAGACAATACAATTTAATGCTGAAATTATGTAGTGATAAATTAAATAACGTCTTATGTTCAGCTTTAGAAACATGCTTTATGTGTTTGGTTACTTTGTGTGTAGTAGAAAAAAGTGAAAAATTCTTGGATTTTTGAAAATTCGGCTTTAATCTAAAATTAGTTCGAAAAAGTATTCTATTAGAAAGAAATTTAATTTAATAGTTAAGATTCTTCCAATAGAACGTTAATAGTAATGAGTCTCTTGTAGGCTGGGTGGTCACTTTTATTTTCCGAACACGGCCTATCTTTATATATTCGCTCTTTGGTGTATCATTTTATCCTTTGTTGTATTTTTAATTATATTATTATTAATGTTATTATTATTTGTTTAATTTTTTGTATACAAGAAATTCCTAGTTAGCATCGCCATATGGGTTAAATGAGAAAATGGGATATTACATGTAAACATTTTTATAGTAATCCCTTAAATATAATACTTTCCAGTTAATTTTAAATTTGCTTCCCTTAAAATATTAAACCAGAAGAAAGAGAATGATTCTAAATGTGTGTAAAGGTAAGAATTGGATTGAGCATGGAATAAAATAAGACGAGAAAGCTATAATGATAGTTCTCAACTACAAGAAACTGAATATTTATTTTGGGAGTGAGAATCAAGAAGAAGAAAAATAACACGATGGATATAACTTGAAAACAAAAAAATCAAACAACAAATCTGCAGAGAAATAGGATTTTGAAGGTAACAACTCTTGAGCAATAAAAATGCAACAAATAAGAAAATCAAAAAGAAATGAAAGGAAACCCTACCAAAATTCACCCATACGACTAATGATAGGTCGTTGATCTTTCGAGAGAGTAACTACTTCGTGAAAACATTTATCTAAGCCCTCGCTCGTGTTGTCAAATTCCATATCTTGGTTCAGATTTCTTCAGCCTACTCCAGCAAATTCACTTTCACACACCCCAAAATTCCACTGTTTTTCACATTGCACCAACGGTTACCGCGATAGGATGTGTCGTGTCGTTTATCAGAAGAATGGAAATCGCTTCGTCGCTGGGTAATCCATTTCGAGATGCAAACTTGTTTGTTCGCCAAATATATGTCTCAGTTATATACACAGTAATATAAATGTCCTTTCCGTTGATAACGAAGTGTATATCTCTTCTTTCCGTGAGTGAGATTATCGAAAAAATAACATTTTTAGAAATTGAATTCTTGATGTAATTGAAAGTTGATGTTTTCTGAGATAGTGTCGGAATATGTGGTAAGATTGACTTGCAACTATTGTATAATGCAGTAAGAAGGAATTAAGCTATGTAGGTTTAGTGTTTACTGTATACTCTTTTCAGAACTATGTATGCTAAGCGAACCTGTCATTAATAATTAATCAGTGATCCCTTTAGATGGCCGTATGAGATGGTTCAGAAATAACACCAGTCTAGACATAGCCAGATATATTCTAGGGCAAATTCAACCGCTGTTTGGAGAATTTCATCTGATCTGATCGCCAGTTTTCGGTGGTTTCTCTTATCAAAACCAGGCGAATGCCCGAGTAGGACAAACCGGCCATGGAACGCACGTGATCTCGCTTCTCTCGTTATTTTGTCCCCTACCCTCTCATAACATACTCATTTGTACTTAGGCACAACGTGATGGGGCCTTGGCGGGTGAGGGTATATCTGTCCTCTGAACCCCAAGTGCACAGGTTCGATTTCGGCCTAGGTGCCCGGATTTTCGAAGGGCGGAAAACCCACAGAATCCGTCACACTTGGGCATGTAAAAGAACCCTGGAGGTATGCCCGGGAAAATTAAATCCCTTCGACAACATTCGCCCTAACGAGATCTCACTTTCCCCCAGACAGTTCGGATATAGTAACTGAGACCGACATGTGACGTAGAAACTGAGAGTCACATCCCAGGCGTATTAGAGGATCGCCGACGAGGTCCGCCTGCTCGATGAGGTCCCCCGACCCCTGTCGGACGTACGCTTGTAAAGAAGCCTGGGTCAAAAACTCAAGGAAGGCAACTCTGGGTATTTCTTCCCAAGAAAATCCATCATGGGTCACCTAACTTCCGTATATAGAAGATAATGCCAAAAAATAAGAAAAAGCATAACACTATCACACATGCCTGCAGCTTGCGCCGTCTAGAGCGGTACCTCGCTGGGGAATAAACCTGGTGGGCGATGCCTCACAAGCATCAACAAATTGATGTGGAATCTGAGGATCCAGCGAGGAGGCTCACAACCACCAGGGATATAACACGTACTACACTTACGGAAGTAATGATCAAAGTAGTTTTCGCCCTAGGAAACACGGTTAGATGACACATCATCGACTGAGTTTGGTTCAATTACAATCGATATCATAACTATTTAAATGAGAAGCTTTTGTATCGGTGTTGGTAACGACCTTTTCAACCTCAACGTTTATGTGCTATTAAAACAAACAAATGAAAAAATTATTGAACGATTCTGACACAATCTTGATAGTCTAATCGATAAAAATCAATTTTAAGAACAATCAAAAAAAGAATTATAAAAATGGGTCACCAAGTAGCTGAGCAATACCGTTGATACGAATTCCAAGTTTTTCTTGGTGTCAATGGAAAATATAGAATTTCGAAATGTGAAAAATAATAAACTAAAATATACGATTTAAGAAGCGTCATTATCAATTACGTGAATCATAGTGAAAAGGTACATTTTCAATGGTAGGAATTAACATTAAAATTTATATTGAAGAATATTAGATTTGAATAAAACCTCATTATTGAGCCCGGAAATTCTCTTCTATTCTAATCTTTTGAGATTTCCATCGATGTAAAAATCCATGCAATAACGACTTTGGAAGATATTTCATTCACCTAGGGCATTTGATTTTTTTTATTGAAGTCATATATTTGCAGTAAAAATAACATTTAATTATTTCTATTACTTTCGAAACCATTGTTGTAATTTGTATGGATAGTGGTAATTTTATGTAGTATTTTAAAGATTCATTTGCTGATTCGTATATTACAAATTGTTAAGTAATTATTTCTTGATCAATATTTTGAGAGTATTTCATTAAACATATTCGAGAAATATTTTGCGAAATTTTTATAACGCAAAACAATATTAGATGGATGTGATAAAATATATTTCCAGATATTAGATTTTCATTAATAAAGAATTATTTTTTTATAGTTTTATGGAAATATAGCAATCACATGGTTACAACAAATCATCATATTTGTAAAAAAATACTTTCTGTTTAAATATTCCATCTTTAAATAACAGTGTCTTTCAAGCAGTTTATCACGTGAAAGACATTTTAATACCATTAGCTTAGAAAATTAAAAGTACACTGAGACACGTTAAAAGTTTTTCGAATTAGAACTTTTCAAGCTGTCTCAGATATTCGACTCTATAATATATATCCGGATAATATTTTGTGAGTAGCTGATCTTATTGCAGTTGACAATTTTAGCACATTGCTTTGTACTTTTTTGAACGTGTTTTCCTTTAATAGAGTACATTTGTTAGAAAAATAGTCGTACGATTTTATGGTGAACTGCTAGGTTAAACAAATGACATGCACCAATTTATCTGAACCCTTCGGACACATAAGTTAAAATGAAAGTATTAGGGATGACGTTTTTGTCTTGATGTTTAATATTGTGTGATAGAAAAGAATAATATTTTAAAATACAATGTAGATGAAATAATATTTTTTGCAGGAAATTATAGAATGTGGTAAGAACTCTAATCGTCACAAAACTACATTCAGAGAAAAGTTTGCATTGTCTTTTTGACTTTCGCACAAAATATTCTTTTAAAGAAATCAATTACCATTTTTGACAAACAGTAGTGTAAATGTAGATCGTACCTACAAGGAGGATATTCCTAGAGATAATAATCGAGGACTGTCACTCAACCAGAAACGACACCCTATGAATATAAGCTAATGAACTTGAAATAAGAACTCAACGCGGTAAAATGGAGTCCTCTCATATTTTGAAAAAGCACGTGTATCAGAGAAAGGACAATCCACATAAAACCGAAAAAAATCTTATTACTAGAATTAATACATTTTTCATTCCCAAATAAAAGAGCAATTAGATTCTTTTTCATCTCCACAACACACGCTGAACCTTTTTTTTATCTGTCGACAACCGAAGAATATATTTCCTCTCAGCACACACATTTAAAGTCCTCTCTCAAATCCAGTAAATGAATTAAAGGCCGGGTAAAAGTGAGGTGTCGAAAGCAGATGCGGCCTGGCGGCAATGCGGTCGTGTGTAAGCGAGTCGCCACTCGCACGCTCTCGGACCGTGGGACGTGTGAGGCGCTTAAGCGAAGTGCAATTTCCTTGCCCCGCGGGGAATCCCCTGCGTCGTAAATCGTGATTTGGGAGGAGGACGAGGACGGCGGCAGCGGAGGAGGGGAGGAGGAGGAAGAGTGGGGGAGAGGGGGACTGTAGCATTGAGAGCTTCTCGCCGAGACACACACATATATCTACTTTGTAAGTGGTCGCGGAAAAAGTGGATTGGAACTTTATGAGAACGTCTGGAATTGGATTTGTCGGGAGTAAAGTGAGTGCGGTGGCGTCGTGTTTTTTTTAATGTACGTGACGTATGTGTTTACGAGATTTAATGGGGAAAACGATGCATACGCCACGAGGGTAATCTGTAATATTTATGGGACTATATTCTGAGTATGCGTTTTGACTGTCATGACCTCTTTGTTTAATGCCTAAATATTCTTGTGTTTACGTCAGTTCATGAAGTACCTCAAATGAAGTTATGGAACGAAATATTTGCGAAGTGATACAAGTGATTCGTAAAATTAGTTATAAAAGAAGTGTGGCGATAAATAATAACTACTTTATCAATTATTATTACGTTAAAGACTGAAGAATACAAGCATTTGATTATTTCGAATTTACAGGCGCGTTAACTTCTACTGGTATTATTACCGTAAGTGTGTCACGGGAAGTGTAAATGTTCTTCCCCCTCACTGTATGGCGAGATTCAGCGCCGACCTACACGTCGGATTTTCCCCAAACAGGTATCTCCCAACAGGAGGGCCCCAGCCGCCACAAACCTTAAGCTCCCGACTGGTCCCCTTACATCTGTCACAGTGTAGTGCATTTAAGTAAAAGTGTGTGTAAAAGTGAGGATAGGACAAGAAAGAGGAAGGAAAGCTCGCGTGCGGTCCGTGGCCCGTTTGTTAAGATACTGCTCCGGCATTCGCCTGGTGTTGACGAGAGAAATCATGAAAAAACACCGATGAGAGCAACGAGCTGCTACAATTCTCCATGACCCAGAGGCAGTTCAAAAAAGTGTAGGTTTTAATTATTAATCAGATATCGCCCATTGATTGTATTCTAACATTTTATAATATGTTCCGTAATATTTTAATTAAAACTAGAAGAAAAACAACCTTAATCTTTTTAAAGCTCAGGAAATATAATTTATGATTTCTAAATACTCCATTAAATGTTTGATCTTGGTTTTAAAATTTAATCTTACACGAGAACGTTAATTTATATAACACATTGCTTAACTTTCATTCATGTAAAACTTTTCTCTTTCCTGAAAGAATTGATAAGAACTCTCCATTCGTCCTTCACATGTTTGCCGCATGATTTTATTATCCGAAACAAACTATTCTGTGTACATACAAGAACAAAACGATTTGCTCTATTGATTTTCAGCGAATTTTCAATGTAACATATCACAACATATTAATAACGCATGTATTCATACTATATTATAATACCTTAGACCCCTCCATTATTCATTGAATGGAAAGTTCATTGGAGTATTGTTGAATTGTAGTTGAAGTATACACCTTTCCATATTTCTATGTAGTAGATAATTCACAACTTTTTGACTTTTAACTAACTATAATGATTTTTCTCTCTTCTCAGAAGTCTATCCAATGCTGATCGTTTGCAAGAAAAAATATGAACGAGCTGTTACTGAGCGATCCAGAGTGATTCTAGGGAACTTTATAATTATCTCCGACTCGGAATTAATCCTCTCCAATTGCCAGTAATTGCTGCAATGCCATTTCGACTTGTAGCTGATGAGGCTGGTAAAAAGGCTGATTTACTTCTATCCGATTCTAGCCAATCTGCAATTCGTTTAATTTTTTATTCTGTTATTTCCTCTGATTTTCTAGTACTACTAATTTGTGTTCCCTCATTTTTGTGCTTTCACAATTTCTCTATCGTTTTGATTTTATTATCTACTACTTACATCCACTACATCATCGATACTCAAATTGTTCTGTCTTTTCAGACTGTTACAAGACTTCGTCTTCATCAGCGTTATAGTTGAAAAGACGTTGAGAAGAATGTTATAGTATGTCATTAGATGACAGAAATCGTCAATGTGCAATTTTTTAATTTTTATTTAATGCTTTATTTTTATTTCCTCATTCTTCTAGTTTGTATTTTCACATTTTTTTAAAATTTCGTTAATCTTCTTGATTTTATCATCTACTGATTTACTTACATCACCTCTGCTGAACCTGTCCGCCTATGTGACTTCTTCAAACATTTACGTGTCTTCGTCTTCATCGTCATTTCACTTGAAAAATGTTGAGGAAGGATTATTATTATTTACGTCATAAAGCCTCATTTGCAATTTTGTAAATGTAAAGATATTTAACTGGTTAGGCGGAACAACAGGTCTTGCAGCCAGAGCCTCTCCAGAACTAAAGTCATTATTATAATACGCACAAGGAGCAGGATTGTCCCTTTGTAACCTATCTATAGTACTATCTATAGTACCTATCTACACAACTATCGTAGACAAGTTGACACCGTTGCGGTTTGCTGTGGTTACCTCCTTTATGAAGAATAACAGGGTTGATTGTAAGGAGTGATTGATGATGATGAAAGATGAAAGATTTGAAAAGATATCTGTTCAGATCTGTTATTTTGGAGTACAAGAAGCCAACCACGTCACAACTCCCTTGTGAAAATTCGTGTGCCTCGTGGGGCACTCAAATGCAACCATCTACAGCATCGCATAATCGGACCCTGTCTAATTTTTAATTATATGCTTTTAACTTAAGTTCTTGGTTTAATAATATAATTCTAGTTTAGATACTTTATTCATATTTTTTGCATTCCATCTCATCTAAAAGCTACGACAGATCTGACCTGTCTCAGATCAGATTGTCTCATCTGATCTCAAGCCTTATCTGATAATTACGTGAGAGGAATACTGTGATAAACTTAATGATAAGTGAGGTAGTGAAGACGGGTAAGTTAACAATCTCATTAAGCAGAACCGATATTTAGAAATTGAATTTAAAAGAAGTTATTGGCTTTTTTGATTTTTGATTGAATTTTTGAAGGTTTTGAAACGCTCTCCGTTTCTGTTAAATTACTTATGCAACCGGTCTCCGAATTTATATCATTTTTGGGCGCCAGGAAAGGTTGCGATTTTAAATTTCCCACAAACACATCTAAAGGGAAATAATTATCCTACTGGCTCTGCCGGTTGGGTTCTTACGAAAATAATCGTCGCCGGTTCTTACTTTCTTCCTAGCAAACGATCATTCGATCCGCTCTCCATACGGAAGAAGCGAGGAATCTGAAATTTGTTTCTGAAAAGAAATTATTAAACTATGGATTGCACAAGATGCTAAAGAAGTGATAATCAGCTTTTCTTTTTCAAAATGAGAACGTTGTAAGTTTATTCATCGATTAATTCTTTGTAACATAAAATGTCACCTTGGTCATGACCGGTAATAAAAATAGTAAATAGCGCTATTATTCTTATTATTTATATATCCATGCGCTCTTGGACGATGAGGCCAGGAAGAATCCACCGCTCCGACCAATCTTCTCTCTTGTATCGTGTTCTCGGTCCGCTGCCAGGTCAATGTCCTCCTCAACTTATTAATTGTTTCACTTACGACTCCCGGTGCCAGAATTATTCAAAGTTCCAAATAGAATTACGCACACAAATTATAAGTCCTCACTGCTCAATTACTTCGCGCAAAATTCCACCAAGTTCCGCATCTATCATTTACAATGACCTCTACGATGTGCACGGTACGCGGTCTAAAGCTCATCTCCTCCAATATTACACAGTTCAACCCTCCATAACTTTCATACCTTCTTGTCTCTTGTTTTACCAAAACAATCTCCAGTTTCCTTCTACGTCATACCCCATTACTAGTTTACCACCAATCCTACATGCCCTTATATCACAATCTTCTGTCGGTTGCTTGCCGCGCTATGTTTATTTACTTCCGCTTCCCTGGTTGCTAAGGAACGCCCTGCCTGCATGCCTATGCCCTCAACATTTACACTTTTTAGAAATAATTTAATAAATGTTTGTCCCCAATTCCCATCAAAATATTATGTGACAGTCTGGTATGTCACAGTATGTAGAGGGACGCGGGTAAACAAGACGCAGGTGAGAGGGCACCGGTGACGAGGTAAAGGACATAGCATTCAAGAAATAGGGCACAGACAACATGACATAGGATGAAGAGCGTCCATTGGTAACAGAATTAAGGGGACAGAACACTTTGTATAAGATATGTGGACTGAACACAAGGCACAGGATAGAGAGTAGAGGACGAATTGCACAGGCAAAGCATAGGATTGAGAACGGGACACATTACACAGGACAGTGAGCACAGAGCACGTGAAAAACGGTACATGGCACAGAACACAGGAATTAAGCCATGGAGCACTGGTCACTGGATATAAAGATTCTGGTCCCACGCCACCAACCGCAGATCACAAGGCACAGGACGGATGTCACAGAGCTCAGTTCACAGGACTCAGGGCATAGGGCTCAAGTCTCAGGGCTCAAGTCAAAGGTTCAGACCACAAGGCTCAAGCCTCAGGGCTTAAGTCACGGGGTTCAAGCCACAGGGCTTACGTCACAAGGGTCAGACCTCAGGGCTCAGATCATAAGGGTCAGGTCACAGGACTCAGACCACAGGGCTTAAGTCATAGGGCTCAAGCTACAGGTGTCAGATCACTGGGGTCAGGCCACAGGTCTCAAGCAATAGGGCTCAAGTTACAGGGCTCAAGTCACAGGTCTCAAGCCACAGGACTTAGGTCACAAGGAAGCTACAAGGCTCAAGCTTCAGGGCTCAGGTAACAGGGCTCAGGCCACAGGGTTCAGGCCACAGAGCTCAAGCTTTAGGGGATGTGTCACAGGGCTCAGACCAAAGGGCTCAGGTCAGAGGGCTCAGACCACAGGGCACACCTCGTAAATTCACGTATCTCAGGGGGTAAATCACAGGCTTCAGGAGACGGAATCATAGATAATCCAACAAGCCCAAGATCACATGACGCAGGAAAGGACACAGGTCACCCGCCTTGAGATACAGGCTACAACACCCTATTGCCCACGAAACTGAGCAGCAACCTCACCCGAACCACCACCACCATCACCATTACCACTACCACCACCACCGCTGCCGCCGCCGTCACCACCACTACCACCACTACCACCATTACCATCACCACCACCACCACCACCACCACCACTACCACTACTACCACCACCACCACTACCACCACCACCACTACCACCACCACCACTACCACCACCACCACCACCACCACCACCACCACCACCACCACCACCACCACCACCACTACCACCACCACTACTACCACCACCACTACTACCACCACCACTACTACCACCACCACTACTACCACCACCACTACTACCACCACCACTACTACCACCACCACTACTACCACCACCACTACTACCACCACCACTACTACCACCACCACTACTACCACCACCACTACCACCACCACCACCACCACCACCACCACCACCACCACCACCACCACCACCACCACCATCCAGCAGAGAAATCACGGGCACAACGTCCGCACCGAAGGGCGCCTACACCTCCAGCCTCCTCCACCGCCACCCCCACTCCCACCCCCCACATCGCGCAGCAAGAAACAACCGAGCGCGCGCGGCGGCCGCACCTGCAGCACTGTGCAGTTCCACTCGCGGCCGCAGTGTCATTGAGGCTCATTAGCATACAGACAATGAAGCCGGTTTCTTGCGCGCCCAGCCGCCCGCCCGCGCGCCCGCCCGCTTGTTAAGCTACGCGCGTTTCTTCTCAAACGCGGCCGCTCACGTGCCCTAATCGCAGCGATCTGCGAGGCGGCGGAGAGCTCCGCATTAAAAATCTCCTGCTTCTAGAACGCGCCCGATGAGAAAGAAAACCAAACCGAAAAATCCCCACCGGAGGATTTTCTCTCTTTGTGGGGGCCATCGTGGGATACGAGCGTGCTGGTTCACTGTGGCACAAGAAGCCTGATGAGTTTGTTTTTTTTCTGGGTGGGTTTCATTTGAAAGACATTTAAGAGTTGTGTAATTTCAGGTGCTCTGCTACTGATTGAGGTGAATACGTTGTGAATGGGTGATATGCATCTTTAATTTGCCGGGTTGTATATTTTGGGTTCTGTCATTGTAGTATTCATTAATTTCTGGGAAAATATTGCGCCCAGTGTAAAAGGCAAGTGAAAGAAATATGCTGCAGAATATCTAACTAATGAAGATTAATCAAATATAAAAGAGTGAATGCTCCAAATATTATTAGTAGAATAAAATAAATATTGTGACTAATAACTATTGTCAACATCAACAAGACTGCATTTCGAGTGCAGTTATTTGATGAAAAATTTGGCGTGTGTACCACTTCTTGTAAATTCTTTTCTTTCTAATTCCCAACAGGTATTTAATGGAAGAAATCACTGAGAAGACCAATAAAAGCAGCCGGCATTTACATACAGTGACGTCGGGAGGGACAACTACTTTGAAATAGATGAAAAGTTATTTGTGAGCCACAAGGAAGAAATATCGGGGTCCGGAGTAGTCGATGTTTCTTGAGTCGTCTTTCTTGTTTTTGATTAGGCCCATGCTCGATGGAATCTTATGCAGTCCTTCCATATCCATTAAGTCACGAAAAATTATAAAACTAACGTTTTAATTAATTTTTCTTGTGAAGATTTTTGAGTCTGATTTTTTTCTGAGCCCCTTTGACTTACTATCATTAGAGACTGAATGAACTCCCTTGAATGTAGCCTTAAGGACGAAATGAAGTTTGGATCTCGAGTATTAATAAGAGGTTTTATGGCTGTGTTGCGTCGAGATCTATTTTATTACCCTGAAGACATTTTCGAGTAATAAACCGAAAAAGCAATCGCCCGTTCACGGAAAAATTGTGGTATTATGTATGATGCGATGTTAAAATATAAAGAGAAAATTTGATACATCGAGTTACATGGAATATTGCCGCTCGTAGAAGGAATTTTAAAATCAGGTTTTATTGTGAAACTTGAATACGTTTTTCATGTCGTTACAGATTGGATCAGAAATTGTGAGTGTATTCACTCAAAAACTGAGAATTTGGTCTTTTTTATCTTAAAGTTTAGGAACATAATATCTTCAGTAAAATATGAAAGCATAAATCAGGCAGTAGAAACTAACAAGAATGACAATGTAAGAATATATGAGAAATTGTAAGCAAAAAAGGATGGGATGAAAAAACAAATTAAATCAATTTTAACATCACTTCCTTACAAATATAATGATAAAAAGGAATTTAATATACACTGCACAAGAAATTAAAGAAATCCCTTTATTTAACTTGCATATATTTACTTCATTTGAGAAACTTAAGGGGGAGTTAATATCATTAAAATAAATAAAGGATTTATTTAAAGAAGGTACATCGGTGTAACGGAAGCTTTCAATCCACTGCCGCAGGTCTGATTGAGTAAAAAAAGAAAACACAGGGTAGTTGACAAACTTACTTTTAGGATCCAATACGTTAATTCACGCTCTTGCAAGTCCATTTAACATTCATACCGTATCGTCCTTTTCCTTTCACTCAACGATAACCCCAAACGCACTCCAGCGTCAACATATGCTCTGTGCCACTTTCCCAGTTATTAAAAGAAACGTTTAGCTTTTCGTATCAGCCATAAAAATGACCGGGCTACGTTCAACAGACCTTTTACAACACGATTTCCCCGCGAACTCACAAATTTATTCGCATATTTTGTCGCCATGAATACGAAACTTCCCTATATACTACTACTGCGCTTGGCAGTTGGTCGTCGGCAGTGTGTGTGCGTGTGTGTGAAAGCGGAGCAAAAGGGTGAGCAGGGGCCATTTTACACTCGCCGTCACATACACAGTGTGTGTAAGAAAGAGAAGAGAGAGAGAGAGAGGGACAGAAAGAGGGACAAAGAGAGGGACAGAGAGAGGGACAGGGAGAGACGGACAGAGAGAGGGACAGAGAGAGGGACAGAGAGGGTGACAGAGAGGGTGACAGAGAGAGGGTGACAGAGAGAGGGACACAGAGAGAGGGACACAGAGAGAGGGACACGGAGAGAGGGACACGGAGAGAGGGACACGGAGAGAGGGACACGGAGAGAGGGACACGGAGAGAGGGACACGGAGAGAGGGACACGGAGAGAGGGACACGGAGAGAGGGACACGGAGAGAGGGGCAGAGGGAGAGGGACAAAGGAGAGGGACAGAGGGACGGGGACAGAAGGACAGGGAGAGAGAGGGAGACAGCGAGCGAGAGCGTGTGTGTGTGTGTGTGTGTGACGGTGAGTGTGCAACGGCCTGTGCCAACCCTTTTCCTTCGTTCTCACATACACACACACACACACACACATATACAGTCAGTCACTCACACACACCCCGCCCGCGTTGTTTAGGACGCGCCAGGCGGAACAGCCAGCTCGACGGCGCGTGGCGGGTGGCGTGCAGTTTGACGTGGAAAGGGGGAGTCCCGCAGGGACCACACGTTGTGCGAATCCGCTCTCTCCGCCCCGCCGCCTTCACCGCCACCACCTCCCTCAATCTGTACACATCCGAGGGATGAATGAAAACCTATAAAAGGAGAAAAACACGGTGGGGCGGCAACGGCTGGCGACGGCGAGCGAAAAAAAAAGAGAGGACGAAAAAGAAACACGGGGGAGATAAAAAAATCTCCGGGCCCGGGGAGGCGGGTGGGGGCGGGGGAGGGGGTTCGGCGCCGCTGCCGACGTCGCCCGTCGGTTGGGGTAGGTCGGGGCGCGGCGGCGCCGGCGCCCGGCGCGCCGGGGAAAGTTGACCGTCGGGTGGACGCCCAGTGACCAGCCTCGCCAGGCGCGGTGCGGCGCGGAGAGCGGACCCGCTGCGCTGGCCGGCGGGTGAATGGGGCCACGCGGTGGGGGCGGCGGCCGCGAGAGGAGGTGCTTTGCTGGACCGGGGCTGCATAAGGGGGGAATAAAATGGGCCCAATACGTGATGTGTTAAGTGAATACGGAGCGCACGGTATTAAGCTAAGAGTTCTATGTTTTTCTTTTCTTTTTCTTCGTTTCATTTCTTTATTTGATCTACTTCCTTTTTCTTTTCCTTAGCCTCCACCTCCCCCTCCTTCTCCTCCTCCTTCTTCTTCTTCTTTTTCTTCTTCTCTTCTCCTTTTACTCTTCATCTCTGAATTCTTATTTTTCTTTTCCTCTTACCTCTTCTTCTCCACCTCTAGCCTTCTCCTCCCTTCTTTCCTCCTTACATCTTTTCTCTTCCTTTACTTCTTCTTCTCTTGCTTCTCCTCCTCCTTTTCTTCTTCTTCTCCTCTTCTTCTTCTCTCTTCTTCTCTTCTCTTACTTCTTCTCCTCCTCTTACTTCTCTTTATCTTACTTCTTCTCTTCCTCCTGTTATTTCTTCTCCTCCTCTTAATTCTTCATCTTCTCTTCTTTTTCTCCTTCTCTTATATGTTCTAATCTTACATCTTCAGTTCCTTCTTTTCTTCGTTGTCCGAGCTAATACCAATGAGGCATAACAATTGCAGTTGTCACCGTAACACGAAAACGTGTAAAACGGAACAGTCAACCGGGTTCTCTAATTCCCACTTGGTGTAATTAGAAGATATCGCTCACTTCAGAAATTGTATATGGTGTACATGAAAAGTCAACCACTCTCGAAGGTCCACAATTTTTATTAAAGTGACTTAATATATTTAGATAATAGTCTCCTTTTTCAAATAAAAGGTTATAAATGACAGTCGACAACAATAAATTGTCACTGGGAGCGGAATAAGGCTTCTTTCGGGAACCATTTCTCTGTCACATCACAGTATTCAAGATGTGTCATTCTTTCTTCTGATATACGGTTTTGGAGCTTTCTACTAGTTTAATGGCTTATTCGTGAAAATTGCTAATTTATCGCAAGAGAGTAAATCTGTCAAGATTGCAACGCTGTATTTCATATGGGATCTGGAAATTTGTATCTCATATCGCCAAGAAAAAAACTATTTTGAGTAACGCCATCGTTGCAGAAATTGAGTAGTGTAACTGAGTGTAAGGTTTAAATTATATCTCGGGTGCATTGTTATCTATATTAATTTATCTTTATTAAGTGTATGAGGATTAATGCACTGATTTATAATATTAATAAAATTGATGGGTTTAACTTTATTTTCTAAATTACTGACTTTTTATAAGAACATGAACAAGAAAGTTGTTAATTAAAATAATTTATTTTATTGAAATAAAATCTATCACATCCTCAAAAGGACTCTTATAACTTTTTAATAGGCAATTTCATGAAGTAAACATCGTGAATGTATTTTTTCCTTACCCACGTTCTCGTTAACATCACTACTTTTTCTCATCTGAAATCAATATCATTAATTTACTGCTACGAATATTGTTTCAGTGCTAAATTTTGTTTCAGAACTAATTATATACTATTTATAGTAGATTCATTTCTATACATAAAACAAAAAAACAATTTAAATTGTTGAGAATAATATAATAACGTTCAAGTGCACAATTTTGTTCGTGAAAAATTTCGCCTTTTTTTTCTTTGGATGAGTAACGTTGTACCAACTGATTCCGCATATAATTCTGAAAGTTAATTCAAAACTGATGTGAAAAAATGAAAGACGTGGTTTCATTTGTAACATTTACCTCGTTGGTGTTTCGATGTCTTTAAGACTGTCCTTACGATTTGGTTGTTATGGCTATTCCACCTAAGGCGCTTTAATTGTCCAGTAACTGCTATTGTCGTCCACCCTGAGAAACTTGCAGAATAGTAATTGTACACCTGCACCTTTCACATTAGAAACTTTCTCTTCCTCCTTGATCATTCCATTCTGACCGTGGGAGACAAACTGAGAGTCATTCCAAAGGAATGTTCCAACAGGCACAAAAACGGACCATGTCTTGAGTAGTCAGGGATTGCAGTTCCTTACCGTTTGTAGATTCTTCATAGATATACAAATGATATTTATATTAACGACGGTTTCATAGTTGAAAGCGATAAATAACAGTGAAATTATGCCTAGATAATACAAATAACAAAGTAGGTAAATTTACAACTAAAATGACATAGTCACAACTTAAAAAATCGGATTGTACTGTTTATCTAATTCAAGGTTGTCCAATTTTTATACACCAAAGTAAAATGAAAGAGTTTTACGTGATTATTTTTGATGACTTGCAAAAATGTAATCGTACAATCGTTCAGTCCCAAAGAATTTACAAAATGAAGACTTCATCATCAAGAAAAATGAATATATTCTGAATTGTTTATGTGTAAAATAGTAGAATGAAGTTGAAATTTAAGAACTTACAAATTCGCAGGTATAAATATACCATATTTTAAATACACCTTTTCTAGCCAATGAATTTCAAAATCATCAACATCATTAATGTAGCTCATTTGATTAATGACAAATTACCAGCTACCTGTAGCAATAGCCGTATTTCGGATGAAGCCATTACATATATAGAAAATATACAAAGCTTAAAAACACATTTATTACGTTCTCACCTTACGAAGTTTTCTCTTTATATTAATTGAACAAGAAAAAAATTCAACGCGAAATTTATTCATAAATCGCGGAACCAGGAGTTTTATTTACTGAAAAATCGGTATAAATTCTGTAAACAAAAATTACATTGTCCTTTATTGTTGCAAAGAATGTTTATTTTTGAAGACTTTGCCAATAAATAATAGAAACATTTATAAGAACCATAAGGCAATGTCACCGTTAAGTTTGGTTTACTTTGTAAACTTTAACTGTTTGAATTTTCTTCAGACAAAAAAATAATTCTACAAATTTTTAAACTCAATGAATTAGAGCAAACTTTTGACTGTTCTGAAGAAAAAATTCTAGGATGTTTTACGTAGTAACTGTCAATTAATAATAAAAAATTCGAAGGACAAAATCTCCCACCGGTCTCGGTTAATCTCTATTTAAATCAATTAAATTTACTTCAATAAAACTAATTTTTTCTTACTTTTGCAACCCAGAGAATCATTCTTACACCAGTTGAATAGTTATATTTTAACTGGCAACATAAAATATGGAATAAATTATATTGTGAGGAGTTTTTAAAAGTGACTTCCTTCTAGCGGAATTGAGAATCTTTCATACAATACAAATACACTTTTAATATAAATATGCCGACGAAATTTAAAATCACTGAACGGCGTTGACAACTGAAGAGTACCAACGTCGTACAAACCTAATTTCCGTACTTTCGTCGGTCGGGACTTTTCATTGAAAAATTATTATTAATGTATGAAATACTAACAATATGTGCGTAAAAAGTGCGACATCGTCCACGATATGCGATTCCAGTTCGGGATGTACTACCTAGAGACGTGACTCACCGAATCAACTGATGCCACTACATCAACTGATGCAGTGCCTCTGATCGGGAGGTGTCGGTTCGTGTTCCGTCGGTGGGAGGATTTCGAGTTTGAATTCAGTCGCTGACTAGAGGAGACTTCTAGAGGGCGGCTGCTCTGATCGGTAGTTTTCCGTGTTCTCCGATCAATCCCAGGCAAATGCCGGAGTAGTACCCTAAGAAACGGGCCACGGACTGCGGGCGATCTTTTCCTTCCTCTTTCTTGTCCTATCCTCACCCCTTACACACTCACACTAAAATGCACTACACTTCTACACATGTCGGGAGACCAGTCGGGGTCTTACAACTAGTCCCGGCTGGTGTGCTGCCTCGCAGGTGGGAGGTATGAGTAGGTATGGTTGGAGGTGAGTTCCTCTGGCCGACAGGTAGGTCGGCGGTGGATCTCACCATCCAGGAGGAAAAACACATGCACTACAATTTTAGAAGACTAATCATCTTAGCGGTTGACGCGCCCGGAATCAATCAATCGATCAATCGCGTTTTCCATTTTAAGCTCACTTATACCAGTCTACCAACTGTCTGTATCTACTTGTGTCTTGATTTCCTTGGGTAAGTGGCGGAGATCTTTCCGCATGGCTGATGAGATCTCGCGCCGAGCTAAACCTTGGCAAGCAGTTTTTCCCAACTAGATATCTCCCACCATCGGTGTTCGGCCCCAGACAGGACAGACAAGACAGGACACGTTCTAAGCACCCGACTGGTCTCGTGACATGAGTGGTAGTTTAGTGCATGTAAGTGTAAGTGTGTGGAAGTAAGGGGTAAGGATAGGACAAGGAAAAGGAAGGATAGATTGTAAGCGGTCCGTGACGCAATTTTTACGATACACCCTCGGCATTCATCTGGAATTGATCAAAGAAACCGCGGAAAACTATCGATCGGAGCAGCCGGTCACCATAATTCTCCTCCAAACAGCGGATGAATTCGACCTCACTATTTAACTAGGGCCGAAATTATTGCCACCGCCGGGACTCGAACGCCAGAACCTCCCGATCAGAATCATTGTAACGACATCAGCTGATGCCCTTAGCCACCTAATCCAATATAAAGATACTTCGCTTTGCATAGTAAGTTACTCTTTCAGTACCTATTTATATGAGATATGTATGGATATATAAATTCTATCTCCTCCCATTTTCAACTAGACAGGTCCTAAACGATCTACATTCCTGCTGAAGAGCTGATTCTTCTGTCTCACATCCGTTTCGCCTCGACCAACCGATCGAACTGACATGCGCGTCCTTCTGTTTGGACGTAATAACTGCTCGGTCAATACCGCGCGGAGGAAAACGACCAGAAAAAGAGACGGAGTGCAATTGGAAGAGCCTTCTTCTGATGCGATGAGGTAATGCATTCTTAAGCGCCCCCATGCAAGATGCATGACCGTCGACGCGGTGTATATTTCGCTACGGAGAATCTGTCGGAATTTCGCGGTAAAGGCAATTGTTTTTCATCGACACATTTTTTCTTGTAAAAGGATTATGAACCAGTATCAACTTACTTGAATGATATTCTCATAATTTGAGAAGGACAAGGAATGGATGGGAAGCCATTTTATGGTTACAACGCCACACAAAAAACAATGTTGTTAGACCCAAAGAGTTCAAATTGTTTCTCTATGGATTTTGACGTGCTGAATTTGAATCTGAAGCGAGAATTTGGTCATCACCCTCCAGTTTTTTGATCGTAAAAAAACTGTGAAATTGTAGATTGCAATTTTGAGGGTGTTTTGTTTTTCATTTTTAAAAACTGGAGGATGGTGGAGCAATTCTGGCTTCAGATTCGGATTCAGCGCGTCGGCATACATAGAGAAATATGTGTCAAGTCTTTGGGTCTGACAACCATTTTTTTTGTGCATGTGTTGTTAATGTTAAATAATGTGGAATTTTCTTATTTTTATGCAGGACATCAATTTTTTACTTTTAAAAGTATTCGCCGAAAAAAACTGACAAAATTAATTGTTTTGGCTTTCTTTCGATTATGTATATCTTGTAGGAAAATAACCAAATGTTTTGAGAAAATACGAGTATTTAACATAAAATTGAATTAGACAAAACTTCTGGTGGTTTGTAAAATTGAAGCTTATTGTGAGACTCTATTATAAAAACAATGGCCTTAAACGTTAGGCTACACCTATATTGTTTTATTAGATTTTAGTCCTCTCGGAAAGTACCAAATGTGTAGAAAATAGAAATAGCACTGCACATATATTTGGCATTGACAGGCTATTTTTCATAGGAAGGAAAATATAACAGGCACTGCAAATATGCACTCTTGTGTACAGTTGATGTATACGTATGTGCTAGTCAATACAATGGGAATAAATTATTATTTATTACATTCATTTTTTCATGACAAACTTGTATTAATACTAATGATAATGACTGACACAAAAATAGCAACCATGTTTTTTTAAAATTATTATTTTCAAAACAGTATTTTTCTGATATTCTGGCCTTTCCCGCGTATATTAATCTCACGTAATAACTAATAATATATGTCAATGACGTTTTGCATAACACTTTTCAAATTGAATTTCACGTCAACTTAAAAAAATTGCAGTTTACATTAAACTTTTGTATATATTGTACGATTTTTTGTATTTTTTGCGTTGTAATAAATAATTTTCTAAGAAATTATTTCGCAAACCGTTCATTGCGTTGCCATTATTGTGTTAGAAATATAGAACAAAACAATTTTTATTGGAGAGTTGATATTTTGGTATCATCCAATAAAAGTTATTTTAGCACAGAATATCATTAATTCACAGTATTTACGCACAGGGACAGAAAATATCTAAAAATATCTCAAAACTACTGATGTCAGATATTATTAGTTTAATATACATATCACAAGTTTAATAAGTGTAAAACAGGTATTTGTATCAACAAAAAAGATTTCTCCATATTTGGGTATATTTGTTAGAGTAAAATAATAATGGAAACTACAATTAAAATACTACGTTATAAAATAACTTGTTCGAAAGTACAAGATAAAAACTTTTCTGTACACAGAATTTTATTGTTTAAAAAAGAATGTGGTCACATTTTTGGATCCTGTATTTTATTAAGTGAAGGAAATATGTGAACACTGTGTAGATGTTTTATTACTACACTTAGTACTATTAGAGAAAACATGTTGCAAACCTGGGTTATCACGACTGCTCACATCTGGCGACTGAAAGTTTAACGGCTTTTAAAATTTGTTGTTTTCGTTGAAAGAAAGGTTTTTAAATGACCCAAGTTTCCAGTTGCGTTTCTTGATCATTAGAGCAAGCGTATTCATTATAGCAAAAACAAAGGAAAAGAAATAACTTAAAAAAACTTTTAGTTGTAATAACTTTAAAAAATGTTTATTTGCCTGTTATTGTAAGTGTCGTAGTATAGAGCTATATATGATAATTTTACGTTTAAAAATAATATAATTAAGAAGAATGAAAAGAGAGAGGTGACCAAATGGAGGGAAATTGAATCACTGTACTCTAAGTCAATACTTCTTATGTGTATGAAGGGGAAGAATCTTAAAGATTTAATACGGTACATTCATCCTGCCAACATGATTTCTGTAACAAGTTATCCACATTCCTACATCATTTAAGAAGGACAAAAAAGAATCGAAAACAAAATAGGAATTGTGCAGCACGACAAGCAATCCCTATACGAATGGTTGCGGGACATTACTTCGCTATTATGGATGATAGCGATGATAAACTAATTTTCTTTAGCATGTATGAAGATAATATATGCAATAAGGAGGTAAAAATGTAAGACTTTATGAAGTTATCATTATTTATCAATTATATCATTATTAAGTTTTCATTGTTATTCCTTAAATTTTGTGCTATCTCTAAGAACAACTTAAAATTCTGAGCTAAATAAGCCGATAATAACAGGTCTTAGTAATAAAATTTCTGATTTATTTGACAAAGTGTTTTTTCTCTATCTATACACATTCAACTTACATTTTGAACATAAATTTGACTAGATGCATATTTAACTTAATAACGTAATGCATCGTTATTGGGCAGAACTACCGCAGAAAATCAGATTGTCACTACAACTTTGCCTTTTACGCTGTGCGGTGCATAATAGTAATTTATTGCTACGAACATTTGAAATGTACACTTAGTGTTTTTGTGTGCATGCGATATCTGATCCAACAATAATAATAACTTTTCTCTTTTTTACTCTATTACTACTTACCTTTACAAAGGATTTGTTAAGAAGTGTGAGTTTCTAAAGTAGTTTATGATACTTTCAAGATTATAATTTGTAATGAAGTTCATTACATTTCAATGAGTTCGTTCTTGTTTCTTTTATTTTCAAACACAAATAACAATCATCTGTGCCAACAAAATATTACTTTCATATTTTTAGTACTTTTACTTATTTATTTGTAAGACAATAGTTAGAAATGTGTAAGATTCGACATGCGTTTTTGATATCTTTAAAATTATCATTTCTAATGAATTTCATTGCATTTGACAGTTAATTTGTTGTCTTTTATATAAACCACGTTAATTTAGTTTCATAAAAGCTGCTTTTATCTTCTTAGATGTACTGAGTAGTACTTGAAAACTGAAGAAGACTACTAAGAAATGTGGAATTTTATAGATCTTGTGAGTGTCCAGATAATAGTAATGATATCATATTTTGTTTCTGGCAACGTCAACTACTATGGTTAGTTGATTGATTGTTAGTGATTACGAGCGCGTCAACTAATGAGGTCATAGTCCCGTAAGTTTAGTGCATTTTTTCATCTTCCGCCAGTAGATGGTGAGATCCAGCACCGGCCTACCGTCGACTAGCAGGGTTTTCCCTAACCAGGTATCTCCCACCAGCGAGGCACCGCTCCAGCTGGGACAAGCTCTATGTCCCCGACCGGTCTCCCGGCATGTGTGGTGTGGTAGTGTAGTGCATGTTAGTGCAAGTGTGTGGGAGGGGAGAGGATAGGGCAAAGAAGAGGAAGGAAATATCGCGCACAAACCGTGGCCCGTTTATTAGAGTGCTGCTCTGGCATTCGCCTGGCGTTAATCGGAGAAACCAGGGAAAACTACTTCTCAGAGCAGCCGACCGCTAGAATTCTCCTCCAGTCAGAAACTGATTTCGATCTAGCTGACAACCTAGTGTCGAAAATCTTGCCACTGTCGGGACTCGAACCTAGGACCTCCCGGTCAGAGGCACGGCGGTGACATCAGTTGATGCACTGAGCCACCACTCCCAATCAACTGCTGCGGTCACTAGACCCGTTAATGAAATGCATTTTATGGTCGGAAGGTGGTCTTGTACCTTCCCACTACAACATGAGATTCAGCACCAATCTGGACGGGTTAGCTGGTGTTTCCCTCTGCAGCTAACTACTCCAACAGTGCACTGCACTGGGCGAGTCGAGCACTAATCTCTCGAGACGAGACGTGTGGTAGTGTAGTGAATATGTGTGTGTGTGAATATGTGTGTGTGAATATGTGTGTGTGAATATGTGTGTGTGAATATGTGTGTGTGAATATGTGTGTGTGAATATGTGTGTGAGTGAATATGTGTGTGAGTGAATATGTGTGTGAGTGAATATGTGTGTGAGTGAATATGTGTGTGAGTGAATATGTGTATGTGTGAGAATATGTGTGTATGAATATGGGTGTGTAAAGGGAAAGAAGAGGACATAGATGAGGACGGAAAGATCACACGCGGTCCGTGGCTCGTTTTTTAAGGTTTGCTCCAGATTTCGCCTGATATTGATAGAAGAAACCACCGAAAAGTACCGATTAGAGAATTCTCATCCAGTGAGCGTCTGAAAAATAGATCTCGCTATTTAGATAGAATATAAAATACAATACCATCTGAACTCAAACCCCAGGTCCTCCCGGTCAGAGTTACTACTCTAGCAACAGTTTTTCCCTGAAATACGTCAGCAGTCATAAATGTTCAGAAAATGAGACAATTGCATCCTTCTGGGTGAACTTGAGCTGATGTGGCCAACATTTTATGGATAAAACTGTTAAAAAACGAAAATGATCGACTCCACATGACCTTCAGAAAACGGTTGCTTGCATTGTCACAACATAAACGTCTTACTTGCAAACCTCAAACAGATTCAGTTGTTCAAAGTGTAAAATGATAAAAGGGAATGTAGTAGATGTTCCGGAAAGCACGAAGCGAAGAAATTTGTCCGGGTAAAACTGGGCGCATTCAGATGCCCTTTTGAGATTAAAATGAAAACGCTTATACCTGGATAGCTAAAACCGATAGGTATTCTAAATGAACATGACCCCATCAACATCATGGCGTACTCCGAAACCGCGGGATAGGAACGGAAGCGTTTAAGGCTTCGCACATATGCGCACACCGGTGGGTGTGCCCTCCACTCGCCCTCCACTCGCCCTCCACTCGCCCTCCACTCGCCCTCCACTCGCCCTCCACTCGCCCTCCACTCGCCCTCCACTCGCCCTCCACTCGCCCTCCACTCGCCTTCCACTCGCCCCTACTCATCCTCCACTCGCTCTCCACTCGTCCTCCACAAGCCTTCCACTCGCCCTCCGCTCATCCTCCTTCGCCCTCCACTCACCCTCTACTCACCTTCGTCCTTCATTCGCCCTCCACTCGCCCTCCACTCGCCCTCCACTCGCCCTCCACTCGCCCTCCACTCGCCCTCCACTCGCCCTCCACTCGCCCTCCACTCGCCATTCCTTCGCCCTCCACTACCCCTCCTCTCGCCCTCCACTCGCCCTCCACTCGCCCTCCACTCGCTCTCCACCCGCCCTCCAATCGCCCTCCGCTCGCCCTCCACTTGCCCTCCACTCGTCCTTCATTCGCCCTCCACTCGCCCTCCATCCCCCATTTGACAACTTCGACTTCTACTTACTATGTAGTCCACCACTATCCCTCTCTCTTGCTCTCCCACTCACTCCATGGTCTTTCTTCCTCACCGAAACCGCCAACCTCCTCCTTCTCACAGGCTCTCTCAGTATGCATCAATTCCTGTTGCTGATTACCAACTTATCTACCAATATCCCTATTACCTTCCTTTCACCCTGCTCATCTGCCATCGCATTTGATCAGTAACCTCTGCCTCAACCCTACTCTCTTCCCCTTAACGTGCAATCTCGCGTTTCACGATCACCTTTATTAATATACACCAACCTCACCATTTCGACAGTCCGATTGTCCTTTCTAAGGCCCAAAATGTGCCTTACGCGACTTCTCATCCGACCTCATTGTCCATCTTCATTGCTTAGATTTGGTTTTCTCGCAGCAAAATCTGTAAAAAATCACAAACTACTTCGGATTTTTATATTTTAATTTTTTACTTCTACCATTTATTATTTTTATTCTCCTGTTCTTCTTCTTCCTCTTCTTCTACTACTTCCTCCTCTTCTTTGTCACAACTTGTAGAAGTCAGTTACATGTACTAGGTTCTTTTACATTTCTTCCTGAGGTAATAATAATAACCTTTTAAATTCAGGGCGTACCGCTTCGCAATGTCATGACGTGAAACCAAGAGTCTCTTTTTGGTCTGTTTTGGAGATTTCTGGATTTTTCCTTGTTGGATGAACAGATGAACATATTATTTTACCCCCTGAGATACGACCAAACTACGATAATTTTCTTTCCATACCTGCGGTCTATGGGGATTCTTTAGTTTGTTCTGTGTTCAACACTGAACACACTTATAATGCCTGTATTTGTATACATTTTAGTTCATCAGATATTCATAAATTTTACTAAAATAAATTTGCATACGCGCTGAACACTCGGAAGATCCTCATTTTTAAGTCCCAACCTCAATCCCGCAGTGCACAAAGCAATTACTTCCAGAAGTTCTTTTACTTTTTTAAATAAATTCTTGCAATAAAATTTTGTATAAGTAAATAAATAAATTTGTAATGCCACTCAAAAATATTAAACGGGAATAACTGAGCGTAATTAAGAAAACGAAACCTATTCAAAGCAAAATAATACTTAAAAGAATATACTCAACACGAAGTTCCTGAGCCTAATACATAAAACACTCCTCTAGGCATGACAGCAGACAACAGGAGGATGCAAAACTCTTCCGATACGATTGATTTCTTCTTTCCTCTTTCTTCTTCTTCTTCTTCTTCTTCTTCTTCTTCTCCAATACTCATTTCTCATTAGGGACAGTAACGTTCGTAAAACAAATCACATATTACGTCTCGTAAATCGTCAACTGGGAAACTTCCGAAGAAGGGCGAGCGTCACCTGGCCCCTGCAAGCGAGGGCGATAGGGCGCAAGGCGGGGCGGGGCTGGGGCGGAGGCGAGGGAGGTGCGGGGTGCGGGGGCGGGAGGGGGGTGCGGAGCAGCGTGCGGCTGTCTTCGCGGTCTTAATTCCGCCGCCGCCGCCGCTGCCGCGGGCCGCGCCCGCCAATCGATATGGCGGCTCATCCGCCGAGAACGTCCATCTTAAAAAGGACTGTTTCGGGTGTGCGCACGCCCATTGCTGAAGCCTGGTGGCGCGGGCGGCGGGGGCGACGGGAGCGAGAGAGGTGGAGAGGAAGGTGGTGGCACAGCGCGATGTGCCGGAAGACGGTGAGGGAAATCGCTGAGGTGGTGGAGAAAGAGGATTTGTGGTGGAGAGAGTTGGAAAGAGAAGAATTTGGTGGTGGAGAGAGATAGTTGGAGAGCGAGTTTGGAAGTGGGGGTAGAGAATTGATGAGCGGGTGGCGAGAGTGATGAGGATTTTGTTTTGTATTATTCTATTGCACATTACTCTCTCCATCTTACGTTACGTTTCAGTGGATTTGGTAGTGGAGAGAGTTGGAACTAGAGAGGATTTGGTGGTGGAGAGAGTTGGAAAGAGAGAGGATTTGGTGGTGGAGAGAGTTAGTTTGGAAGTGGGGGTAGAGAGTTAAAGAGCGGGCGGTGAGAGTGATGACGATTTCGTTTTGAATTATTCTCTTGCACATTACTCTCTCCATCTCACGTTACGTTACATTATTCATTGCATATTGAGTTACTCATTACACATTACGTTTGGCATTACACATCATGTTTCCCATTACTTATTACAATACTCAATACACATCACATTACTGGTTTTACATTACGTTACTCATTGCACATTACATTAAACGTTACACATTATGCTATTCATTAATTAATTGCACATTACATTACTCGTTCCACATTATATTAGTTATTATATATAATTACCTCTTTTCTTTTTTCCTCATCCCTCCTGTTCCTATCTCTCGTCCCTTTCTTAATTGCTTCCTTCCTCTCGCCATTGAGTGAGTGGCAGGGGTAATGATAGAAAGTCGACTGATGTTTTACCAGGTTAAAAGAACTACTTGTACTTTCTAATGAATAAATATTTAAATATTTTTATAACCACTGATTTTTGACCGATTTTGATGTAAGAAAATAAACGAAAGCGTCTGTGAATGTATTAGGTACTTCGAAATAAATACATCATTTTATGTTCGAATATACAAAATATCGTGATACTACTGTTCATAAAATAATTGAACAAACCATTTTCTAATAAGTAGGGTCTTCGATCAATGTGTTCCATTCTGTTACATAATGTACTTTACGTCATTTGTTTTCAAATGGTACGGCAGATATGCTAGATGAAACGAGGGATGAGGTACCTATTTGTTATCTGCTACGTAAAAATGAATTTTAAAAGACCTTTAATGAGAATGTTGAATATTCGGTGACATGTAAGAGACATACATTCCCAGTGCATGTTTCATCAATAGAAGTGATGAAAGTTATTTTTAGAAAACGTTTTAATTTTCTCCACTAATACTCTAGAAGAAATTGTTAGGAAACAAATTAATTTACAACGGACGTAGAGTACAAGAATTATTCCGAAGAAATATCGCTAACTTGTAACAAAATTACAAGCAACTAACATTCGTATAGTATTCAGTATAACTTGCAGAGATATATTAAATTAATCCTAAACGATTCAAAACATTTTTACAACACGTGAGCTAAACATATTTCTTTTATTTGTTTGTTCATTTGTCACACATATTAGTTTTTCGTTGCAACTGAGAGTATGCAAAACATTACAATGCGCGCTCGAAACTTAGCACTGCATGTGAGTAACATCGCGCGCGTATTTTGTTAGTCAAACATATACGCAAACTCATCTCGTACACGAATCACCATTTTCACTCCCTTCTTATATACTATCATCCGGGGGGAAGGGGGAGGTACATGGGGGTCATGTCCCCCCCCCCCCAAAGGCTTAGAGATTTCGTTTGTTACCATTCTTTATTAGAAAAAATTGATTAAAATATTTATTTATGTTAAAATTATGTAATTATTTAAAAAATAATTACATATGCACAATATAATAATAAATACGTTTGCTATTTAAAAAATGTCGATAATGCCCCCCCCCAAATAAATGATCGGCTGGATCCGCTCTTGCGAATTCATACACGTATATATTGTATATTTGTAGAAAAACCATTTTGCTTTGATATTTATTTTAGGAGGTAACGCTCGAAGATTTAAAATTACTTTTTTACTAGAAAAAATTGTAATTCAAGATCATTCTTTTCTATAAATGAGTCTCTTCTTTGTTTTGGTATGTTGTTCATCCGCATGTGCATCTCTAACACGACTTTCAAGACAATTACTTTGAATTAGGTGTAATATCTTTGTTTTTTTAATAGCAGTTGAAATTTTATTTTCATAAGACATTTGTCATAATTATTTGAACAGTTTTTTTTATCTCCTGTCCTGTTTATACATAGTGTATAATACTTAGAAACATATTTTTCCCCACGATAAGCCTTTCTCCACAAAAGATTTACAAACATTTAGAAACATATTTTTACATACCAATATTTTGATCTGCATTGTATCTTTTTCAATGCAATAAAGTAGCTAACGTATTCGAGCAATAATTATCGTAACTTAAGTCACAGTAATATATCTTTCAATAATTAATAGCAATTCTAATATTATATAAAATAAAGAAAAATGTTATGATGAGTCTGAAAATGATGACTGTTGAAAAAATATGTAAGTTTAATATTTTTCTGAAGAAGATTCAATAAAGCATTAAAACTAGGTATATAAAAAGTACATTTAACTACATTCACGACCTATCGTCAAGAAAAATCGTTTCATAAAACACATCTAAAAAAAGATAAAGACATAAGGGTTGTCTCGAATGTAGTAAAGACATTCGGAAGTTTGCCTACATGTCCTAGTAATGTTGGTGCCCTTTTGCTGGTTGTTGGCACGGTGAAAATGAAGAATGGTTTTGGATGACGCCGTCTCACTCAAATTATAACTTAACGACTCGTTCTGACGCTGTCTGCCATAAAGCCTAACATTGCTCTGGCACTTCAAGAACAAAATACTAGAGATGTCATAGAACATGGGAATTAGGTGCTTCTAGAAATACGATGTTTTCTTGGAACGTCCTTCGTCATGTCTATTGATCGTGTCTACCTCCTTCCGTAATGTTCCTTTGAATAAAAGTTTTACTTCGCGTTTTTATTTGATTGACTGATATTTACGGACGCATCAATTTCTGTGGTCATTAGTATGGCGAATATTGTACAGCGAGAGGTAGCGGTGTTTTTTACCCATAAAAACATCAGATCCGGCTCCGACCTAAACGACAACTTACAGAGAGATGTTCCTCTCAAGGTATTTCTACGAGCGGGGAACTTCCCCACTCGGGACATGCTCTAAACTCGCAACAGGTCTCGAGACATGAGCCGTGGTGTAGTGCATGCGCGTGTAGGATGTTTAAATAAGGGAAGGAAGTAGAAAAAAGAAGAGAAAAGAAAGATCGCGAGCTGTCTGTGGCCCGCTTGTTACGGTACTGCTCTGACATTCTCTTGGAATTTGTCGGAGAAATCATCGATCAGAGCAGCCAACCCCTTCAATTCTCTTGCAGACAGCGGCTGACTTTGTCCTTGCTATCTAGCTAGTGTCCAAAATCCTCCATTGTAGAGTTTCGAAACCTTCGATCTCCAAATCAGTATCGTAACAATGACAACTCTTGATGATCTGGGATAAATTAGCCGGTTACTATTTTTTCTAAAAGGAGCATTTTTAAGTTTAATTATTTCATTTATATATTGTACTCATAAATCAAATAATTTGCTTCATTTTTTAATAAGGTAAACTAAACATATTTTAAAATGTGCGACCGAATATCATATATTAATTTTTTGACATAATACCTATCAGTTGTTAAAATGTAAATGTAACTATTTTATTTAATTCAGCTCCCTTTAAAATTACATGGATATTAACAACCGTAATTAAATATTCCTGTTATAAATACATTAGTTATGTTAATTATATTTTAATACTGTATTTTTATAAATTAAAAAATGGTTCAATTAGCGCAGAAGCAGAATTAAAATAGAGAAAAAAATCATTTAAATTTTTTCGCCAATTCTGAAGGTTTTCAAGGAATTCGTTGTCAAAAAGGAAGTAAACACAGATGAATAGCGTTTTGACATATATTGGTTTCTGATTTCTCATCAGCTCAACGATGTAAGTTGCAATTGTGAATGACCAATTCACTTAATAATACTTTCTGTATTCTACTAATTTTAGGTTTGGGAGCGCGAAAAAATATAACGGACTGTCGTTTTTTTTTTAAACGAAGAAAACCAGCAAAAATGTCATTTCAAAAAGAGTTTCTTAGGTTAACACAAGTAGCTCGATCCCCGGTAAAGTTAGTCATTGACCTGCTCTGGTGAATCGACTCAATCACACCCCATGCTTTTATTTTGCTAATCTATATTCATATAACAATAGCTGTCAAAGTGTCTAGTGTGGGTGAACAGAAGCTCCATCCCGGAACTAGTAGGGTTTTCCCAGACGCCTCTGACCTCGACTGATCGAGTCTCGAACCGGTTAGTTAATTGCCTTCTAATGAACATTGATCTTATTCCTGGGTTGCATTGTTTCATTGTGGATCACGAGGTCGATAGAGTCTGCATTACAAACTCTCATGTGAAGTATCGATAGTCATTAAAGGATTGTTCCGTTCGATTGGTGTTTAATTTACTGCCTGTGGTTTGGAGAAGAGCGTAAGTCTCCAGGAAGAGGATGATGAAAATAATCAGATCGCTCTGATTCGAGATAAGTGGAAGATCTCATGCACTATGGTTTTGTAACCATAAAACCCAGTTATTGATCACAAAATAATTGCGATAAGTATTTCCCATTATTTACGTACAGTGGATGCATGTGTAACAGTAAATACTCTCAAAAGGGTAGCCTTTTGAAACTTACTGAACTTTTTTTCGCGTGCATAATAAATGCAAGTAAGGAAAGAAAAAGAACCACGAAATAAGACGTAGATCAAAGTAGTACTAAATCGAATAGTTAAGACCCTGTGGTATAGATTACTTGAGTGAAATTGGATGCATAAGGTGAAAAGATCAATTCCATTTTAATTTCTTTTATTTCATTTTATGGGTGTGAATTATTTAACTGCACATTGTGCAGAACATTTTCAGTCAACATTCAAATTTCATTTTACCCAAGTTTAAAAAAGTACTAATTTTCATCCTCTCGCGGATCAACTATAATGTTACATGCAAATCATCAGTGTAAAATCAAATACGTTCCTTAATTTCAAATATCTTTTGCCTTATCTGTAGACTTTTTTAATGCGGCATATCAAAACAAACTAACCGTGCAACACCGCGACATACTTTCTCGTATTATCTGTAATGTTGCTGACAGTTGTAACACAGATCCTCTTTTAACTCAACGGCATCTAAACCGTTCAGTCAATTTTATCCAAAACTGACGTTCCCTAAACGATCTGAACGAACTCGAGGATTTGGGAATTTCAGACAAATACTTTGTTTTTTGAGGGAACTTTGCATGAATCCTCAAGAACGTTTTCACAATTTTCTCAAAAATACACAACATTTTTTGATCAAACTTTGTCTTCGGATAGACTTAAGAGAACGATGGTGGTCTAACGTTCGTTGCAATCATAGATTTTGTTTTGAAAATTACAGAAGTGCAATTTATTTGGTAATTCCTACAACAATAATATTGAAAATAGATTTTTTTCCTTACTAAATTTTTCCGTTAAAGATAGAACTTTAAATAAATTCCTGTTCAATTCTTTAAAAATATGAGTATAAGCAAGTTAAAAATTATGTAATAATTTTTTCTCGAAAAATGCTCCAAATTTCTTCTATACATTTTTTCTTCTGTGTAAGGATTTTTTTACTTTACCTGGACGCGAGTTCCAAAAGATCTCTTGTAACATTTCTTACCAAACAAAAAGGGCGAATGTAGAAAAAAAGTTATTTTTAAATAAAGTTTTAATAAAATAGGACACTTGTAATAAAAACTTAATTTTGTACTTTTTTATATTTACAATATTTAAAGTCATTTTCCAGAAAAAGGGGAATTGATATATTTTTAAAATTACATCAATTCGTATCAAAATTATGCGACAACAACAAATATTTTTGACAAATTACACATGACATCTTTTAATGATTTACTTCTGAGAAAAAAAGTTCACTAAAAAATGTTTATCTTCAGTCAAGTTGTTTGGGGCATGACGGGACAAGACCATTTCGAAAAAGATTTGCATTTTTGAAGATCCAGGTTTTAATGAAAATTAGACGTAAACAATTTTAGAGCACATTTTAACGAATTTGGTCAAACAAATTAAAGAATTTGGAAGTAGTTCTGAAAACGTTTTAAGATCTTCATGTATAAAAATCCTTCAAACATCCGTTTCAACTTCACATGAATATGTAAATTGATGAGATATATCGAGGAATATCCGTATTGGGTGAAATTTCACGAAACATTTTGGTGCTAGAGTTGTGATCGTTTTGGTGCTAAAGATGTCCACAAACAGACGGATTCACGATCTGTCGGACAGTTCGACAGGCGGTTACAACGCACGCACCAACGGACACATAGATTGACATACGATCAACGAACTTTGCGAGTAAGGTACGATCTCACGGTTCAATTCAGAACGAAGAATTGTAACATTACCATCTAATAAAACTGATGATTTGTTTAGTAACTCGCAGCGTTAATGCATTAATCTTGCGCTAATGAAGAATATGGATATGTGACCGCGCGCGATCTTTCCTTCCTCTTCCATGTCCTATCCTCACCCCTTCCCATTACACATTGATATGCATTACTTTAACGCACATGTCGAGAGCTTATCACTTGTCTTAGCTGTGTTGGTGACCTACTGGCGGAGATACCTAGACAAGGGAAACCATAGCATAAACCTAAAAATTTGATTGTGGAAATTCTTTAAATATACGTTGAAATGCGATTACGAAAGTTTACTTTAAAAAATGTTACGTAAGGATCATTTTCGTTTATCACACCAAATATTACAAACCCTATTAGAGCAAAACGGTAGATTCATTTATATTGCTATATCTTTGAACTATGCATGATATTATATTCACGAATTAACAGTAAATATTTGGTTCGTGTACGTAGAGATATGAAGTCGTAAAAATCAGTCCTAGAGAGACCTATATTTCTAGTAACATTTTGTATTGAAAATGTTAAACATTTCTTAGAGATCTGTGATATTCTGGATCTTTACTAAAAAGATTAGAACGTATTTAATTTGTATGTAAAAGAAGGACATTACAAAAATAAATGGGGCACGGGAGAACAATTCATAACAATCGAAGGTTCTCTTCGTAAATACAGGTCGATTGGCAATCCTAAACTAGAGGTGCTAACGCGTACACGAGAGGTGCTAACACATACACGAAACACGTACTTTCCCATCCATATTTTCACGCAAATTAAGCGGAAAAAACTCGAATTTTCGAAAAATTTTGCATTAACTTATTTCAAAAACTATCTTTAAGGAACATTAAGGGAAAAGTTTTTATCTTCATAAATAAAGTTGTAGAAAGATACCGAAAAAAAGTTTGAATTGTTTAAATTTTCGAAAACTCAAAAGTTTTCAACGAAAATGAGACCAGCACCAATCTTTTAAATGTTCTTTATACTATTCAACAACAAAATTTAACAAAAAACCATGGTGCTTTTCTTTAAAAAATTTGGACAATGTTCAATGGGCTTCATGTAAAGTACCCTCCAAAATTAAAATATCGATTTCAAATTCAAGAGACCGTGACATTAGACAGATCAATTGGGGAATATTAATTTTGGAGAAAATTGTTTGGAGGGTTTAGCCGCTAGGGTTGGTAACAGACGGCCGACTGACCGGTCGCACAGACAGACAGACAGTTTTGCATTCATTATATTTTTTGGTATCAAGGGCCCAGAAAACGTGTATTGTGGCTACCCTATATATTTGAGTGTTTTCTAAATTTAGCAACTGGATTTATCCACTTTTTCGTTATCAGGACCCGGCAATTAATTTTTTTTCTGCCGAAAATCCGCCGTTGTTTCGCGTAGCATTACATAACTTTCTCTCTACTCCGTAGCAAGAAAGTAAAATGGAGCACGGGATGACAATTCGTAACAATGGAAGACTGTCCTCCCAAACAGACGACGGTTGACAACCGTAAAAAGGTGCGTCCTCGTCCGCGGTCGCGGCGTGGTGCCCCCTACTGGCGATGGCAGCGCCCGCAGCTCGCGTTGAGGCATTCGGCGCCCGACCGCGCCCATCCGCCCGCCACGCGTTTTATGATTAGCAAATAATTCAATACGAGCTCCCTCCGCCCCTCCCCCTCTCTCCCTCTGCCATTCGTTCACCACCGCTGCCGCCGCCACCCGCCTTCAGACTCCTCTTTTTTACGACTTTCATTACCGTCGTCTCCTCCTCCTCCTCCTCTTCCCCTCCCCACATGTGGGACGACAACGACGTCGGCGGAGGAGACGAAGGAGGCTCGGGGAGGGGAATGCGGAGGGGAGGGGGGGCGACGCCAGCGCCGCCTTCGTCAGACTTCGCAATTAACAAAGCAAGGAATTGCCTTTATTTGTATTGATTTTTTTCCTCCTCTTCCTTGGCGGCAACAGCGACGGGTTGATGAGCGAGGCGGCGCGGCGGCGGGGCGGGGAGGGGTGGGGAGGGGAGGGGAGGGGAGGGGGAAAGGGAGGGGAAAGGAGGGGAGGCAGAGAGATTCCGCCTCACGCGAGCCGAGCTGCGCGGAGGCACAGCCGAGCCTGGTACACTAATCACCATGAACCCCGAGCGTCGCGGACAGGGCCTGTGCCCCTGAAGGTAGATGACCCGCCGTACGTCGTGGATTGCCACGGACAACGAGCATTACGATCACTTCGAATTGCTTCTGATGTTTCTTGTATCTGTTGTTCAGAACAGCAAAACAAATTGTGATAAAACTGAATACATTGGTAACGTACCTTTATTTTTTCGAGAAAAAATTTGTATTTATTTCGAAAAGTGGAAGACAGGGAATAATTTCTCTCTAATAATCCTACACGATTGTCAAATAAAGTGTAAAGAATGAGAAGAATTATTTGAAGTGTTAACGTCATTCGCAACATAGACAATTCTTCCGGTAACCTATTTAGTACTTTTCTCCTTCTACTCTTGTTTTGATATCCTAACCACAGTATTACAGACCCAACAATATCAATACAGGGAATATTGAAATGAAATTAATTATGCGGATTAAGAATCAAAAGAGTAACCACGTCCTTACTGAAATTTCACAAGAGAGATTTAGGCATTTGAACGCTTTAAATAATTTCAGTATTTTACTGTGTTGTTCAAATCGTCGACAATGCTGATGATGGATATTAACAGCTGACATTATCATAACACATTTGGTCAGATTTGCTTAACTTACGAACTTATCGTCCCAAACCCGTTTTTCGTTTTAGCTGTCAAAACATTGTAACGTACCACTCACTAATATGGTTGAGGTCGCAGGCCCGAGTGTAGTGGAATGTGGAATTTCATTATTTAAAATATCCTTTCATAAAAATTCAACTTTTCTGTGAGAATGAGTCATATTTTTGCAATATATTGAGCATTTTATTTATGTCCTATCCGTAATTACCTTTGTTTCAAATGCAGAATGAGAAAAAATATGTTCTTAGTGTTTCAGTTAAGAGTACAAAAAATTAAGTTTTTCAATTTTAAAAACGTGACAAAAAGAAAACTGTGACCTGTTTAAACAATTATTTAGACATAGCAAAAACTCTGCAATAAAAGTTCAAAAGAATGAAATATATATGCTATGTTAATAATTAATAACATATTGCAATACATTCAAACTATAAAGAATACAATAAATTCAACAGCAGGTTGAATACATAAAAAATGCGAAGTACAAATATATGTAAATGTACTGCTCTGTAGGGCTCTATAAATCATGCTATATATTTTTTTCTTCAAAATATAAGTCATTTGTGCGTTTTTTGAGAGAATGTTTTGGCGTTACGGCGCAGGTAAATTGATAATAGTGCTTACGTACCAATACGTGGGGAGGCGTCCTTGCTCAGTTGGCAAAACTGTTTGCTTGAGGGGCTGGACGTCAGTGGTTTAAAATCCGACACATACTAGAGTTTGTACTTTGTACTTATAGTTTGGAGAGTTTGGACTTATAGTTTTTGGACTCTTAAACAATTTGTTGAGTATAGTGCTCAATAGAGTCTTGAGCTCTGAATTCATTGCAGAAGAGTCAGTTTCAATAATTTTTTTTATTTGGAAACATATTAATTTTTGTTGAGACTTTTGGACGTCTTCTTTTGTCAGGAGTTTTTCAAGAAAAGGATGAAGTGTTAGTAAGAGAGAATCTAATATATATTGCGTAACCGTTACAATTAAAACGAAGATTGAACAGTTGTAGCATCGTTAGTTTATCGAGTAGTTGTGTTGTCATCTAGTTTGATGTCTTTACAGAACTATGTATTGTTTGTAGAGGAGATGTGTACTGTCAGTCGCGTTTCAAACAGCTATATTTAGAGATTTTCTTTTGTATTTGAAGTGACGAGGCATATTTCATCTAGTATAACCTTACCTGAGTTCGTTTTCTGTAGATTTTCTAAGTTTTTTTTTTTTTTAGCGAGCAAATTATTGTCGCCGTTAGGGTGACCACGCGACGAAGGCTGTCATAACGAAGTTTCGGTCAGCTTATCCTTCCTAATTTTTGATATACTTAAGGTACAGATTGTCACTGAAATTGTTAAGTAATATAACATTCAGGTAAGGTCCAAAAAGTATTTATTGAAAATCACCTGGTAGTTTTATTAATTATGTATCTTCACATTAACATTACGTTTCGGAGAATAATTTTCTCCATTTTAAGATTCTGCAATTAAACACATGTTACAATTAAAATGTTATACACACTATTGTTACAACTTTTTTCTAAACCACATTCATACATTATACATTTGTAATAATTAACCTGTACAGGATATCTTTTGCACCTTGTCACATTTTGCAGTAGAATCCACTAGATGTTACGTCAACTCCATTGGAGTAAGTAGTGGTCTACATAGTCTACAATAAAATAAAATAAAATTCATTACTCTTTGAAATAAAACAATGTTAAAATAAATTTGTATTGTAATACCAGGTCATATAGACGTCATATTAGAAAATACATAACACGGGTAGTTATTATTTCACTTTTTCGTTAATACAGAACATGAAAATACGTCAATTAACCATGCGGGATGTTATTCGTGATATTTGCAATTCTAACTAAATGATCCTAACATTCTTACTGCAGAAATGCATCTTCTTATATGTGGAATTTTATAAATTACGGTGACTGATTAAAAAGAGGTTATGTAAAAGTGTTAAATGTCTAATGGAAGAGACTGAATAAATGTGATTTGCGCATTCTTATTCCAAAGAATTGAGAGCTAATACGTCTTCGTTCAATTATAAGAGACAACGCTGTCCAAAAAGTCTTCTTTGCAATCGATTTGTAACCGTGACACAGACACATTTTCGACTCGGGTGATCGAACTAAGCTCTAGGCCTCATTTCAGGTACGAGCGTAAATAGGTTGCTGTCTGTTCAGAATGTCAGATAATGGAACTATTGAACAAAAAGACATTGGTTTACAAACTGGTGGCGTTTTGGTGACTTTTAGTCATTACAGCTACGCCATTAATATTTTTTTATTTCAATGATTTATTTACTAACAGTAAAACATATTTAAATTATGTGTAATAATATTTTGTGAACAAGCATGAAAACATATATTAGAAGAAACTGTAATAAAATAGGTATGAAAAATATCTAAATAATCAAACGAGTTTCTCCTACATTCGTGTTTTGGCCTTACAGGTATGTAAACTACTTAGGTTTCCACGTGACGGTAAAATGACTTGCTAGTATCATCTAAAATATTTAACAAATAATTCGGAATATCTGCCATGAAAATTATGATTTTGAAAGTATTATCTTCTCTAAAATTTTCCCACGCCTTTCTGCTACAATTTATGACGTTTAAACGTTACAGAAAAGTAAATGAGTGCATAGCACATGTATGGCTTGTTGGCCAATGGCATGTTGCTTTATATTGATATTGACGTCTTTTTATCACTTTTTAAAAATATTTTCTTAATAGTTTATTCCTTATATTCATCCTTACTTTTACTTCTTATGATTTAGTTTGGGACTTTGCGAGTAAAATTTAATTAATGTATTTTGTGCAGTGTACATCAATTGAATATTGTACTTAATGTATTAAAGTGGAACATATTGTTGCCATAGCATTTACACTGAAAGCTCTTATTCGACAATGACGCTGTCACTTACGGAAAACGTTTTAGATGAAGAAAAGTAAGTCGCCCAATCTAGCTGAGTCAGGTTTAACCTCGATAATAAACTCTAAGCTTCAGTGCATACTTTGTCATTTTCGAAACAATATCCATCACCTACTATAAGCATTTTTTTGGTTGCATTGCTCCAATTACATTGCTTACTACACATTACTATATTATATATTAATTGTGTTAATATGGTATATAATACGAGTTGACATAAAATGAATTATTCTTATCCAATTTTATTCTACTCTTTGACACTTACGGAAAAAATGGAGAAGAATAAAAAGAAGTTCCGCAATCTGGCTCCCCCAGGATTAACCATCACCACAAACCTTAACCGAGCGTGCATTTTGCGTAATTCACTTTCAACATTACCGAAGAAAAATAAGATACTCGCCCACTCGTAGCAAATAAATCACGTGAAAGAAACAGCCCGCCGTCGTACTACCTTGCCGGTTGGAAACACGGCTTTTATTCCAACACAGTGTTTGGTGCTTATACGTACAATACCTTCGAGAATAATTACACTGTTTCTCTGCCTCTTTCTTTTTCTGGATATAAAATCCCACAATACACCTTTTCGTGGAAGCGAACTGCAAGCAGTGAGGGCATGTTGGCTGGCAGTCGGTGGGGGGCGGGGGTGGGGGTACGTCCGGCAGTTGTTTTGAAACGCAAATCTCGCGCTATTCCGGACTCGTACGGGGCCTTCTTTGCGTATTTTTCAGTAGAGTAGCTCTGCTTATATTTTTTTAGTTTCGGGGAAGTGAAAAAATGTTTCTCGGCCGGTGTCTTTAATAATGTGGTGTGTGAGCTGTAAATCTGTTTAAGGAACGAAATGGGGAAGTATAAGAAGTATTGTAATGTTCAAAGTTAAAAGATGCTGTTAAGGTGATCGATTTTGGTTTCTCGGTGTTGGTTATTAAGGTTCTAGAAAATCGACAGACTGGGGTAATATGAAATATCAACAACTTGATGTATTACACAAAATAGTACATGAACATTTAAATAGTTGGCATCAGTCGAGTTGTTTTGATTAGATCAATATTGTTTCTTCATAGTTTATACTGTTCATTGTATCTGTTAATATACAAAACGTGGGGAAAATTAGGACTATGTTATCACCTTTTTAATTCAACATTTCACAAAAAATAGTGATTTATGATTCAAGAAAATTGCTACAGTCCTTTTACGTAAGAGTGAATTTTGATATGCACAGGAGTTTTGTATTTGTTTTGTAGATGTGTAAAATCGATTGTAAGTCATGTGGGGTATGTAGTAAAGGTGGCTCAGGGCATCATTGGTGTGATTGTAGTGTCTCTGTCTGGGAGGCCCTGTGTTCGAGTCCCGGGGTTGGCAGGAATTTCCCAACTAGCTTGTCAGCTGGGTCGAATTCAGCCGCTGTCTATAGGAGAATTCTAGCGGCTGGCTACTCTGATCCTTTTTTCCCGTGGTTTCTCCGATCAACACAAGGCGAATGCCGGGGTAGTACCCTAACAAACGGGCCACATACCGCGGGCGATCGTTCCATCCTATTCGTCATCATTTCCTCACCTCTTACTTACCCACACACTTACACTAACATGCATTACTCTACTACACACGTCGGGAGACCTGTCGGGAACTTGGAGCTTGTCTCGGCTGTAGCGGTGCCACGCTAGTAGGAGATACCTGGTTGGAGAAAATTCCCCAAGCCGACGTAGGTCGGTACCGGATCTCGCTAGCCAGTTCCTTTATATTAAGTTATTATTATTATTATTGTAATTATTATTATTATTTATTATTATTTTATTATTTTATTATTATATTATATTATTATTATTATTATTATTATTATTATTATTATTATTATTATTATTATTATTATTATTATTATAATATTAAGTTATTAAACTTCAGTGGCGTTTGGGTCGTCCTCCGCCCCGTGCTGCTTTGAGCCCTCTGGAACGAGACACTTGTACTTCCATGGGCCAACGCCTGGCTCTACGTAGCAACTAAATGGTACACTTAACTCCACCCACAAAGTGGGGAATCTTTTTGGACAGCAGAAAAAACATGAAATTATTTTTCCAATATTTTGTGCATAATTCTTTTATTCTTATCATAAGTTCATGTATATTTTTGTATTGGAAAACAAATCCCATGAACACGTTTTGGGAAAACATTTTTTTTCTTTTTTTACACCTGAAAAAATATCTCTCCATAAATAATAGTGCAATTGGTGACGACGCATTACTAGAAACCAATGGTGATTTTGTATGCTAAGGTTTATGGACAATAGCAATGAAGGTTTCGTTAGTTATCCCTTCTTAATTTTATTTTTCTTTCCGAATAATTACACAAAACCTATAGAATATTAATGAACCTACGTAAGTTAAGTGCGCGTATTCGTTATATTTATCTTTTTCAAAAAGAACACAGAATCTAAGGAATATTTCTTGTAGTATATTTCATCGACTTTTTAAATCTCAAACAGATCCGCATGCCTCATTTCAATATTTTAAAAAAATTTTACATTCTAATTTTATTAGAAGCCATCATTTAAATAAAGAGCAAAATAACACTATCTCGTAAAAATTGCCGTTCATATAGTTAAAGTGAAAATGAAAGTAAAGTTGCCACACAGACATAATTATTTGAATTACACATTTGATGAACACACAAGTGAGACCATTCCTTAAAAATAAATAATACGAGCACGAACCAGTACCATTCAATCTTCTCATTGCCAGACATACACGCGGATCACCAGAGATATTTAAGAGATGATGTATGCTGTTAAGAATTTACTATCATTTCTATGTATCATAACACGTTATGGTGGACTGTTTCAAAGGATGATAATCATTATTAAGGATAATGTCATTGCCAAAATGTTTGAACGAATCGTAAATGAAAAAAAAATCGTCTCGGATTTGGTCGAAATAAGTTCCGCATCTGAGGGCACAGGCGAATTGCTTATAGTGATTCATACTCTCGTCTGTGGCAAGTGAAAGTCATCTGCAGCGGGCTATTGCGTCGCAATGCTATAAAAGTGCCGTGGGAAGGCATCGAATGCTGGACTCACTGGTCACCTGTATTGTCGCCCACCCTACTCCCCTTATTGGCTATTTCGCTATTATCTCCATTGACAACTCCACCGTCTCTGTCACTGCCTCCGCCACTGCCACCACCACTCACAACACCAACGTCAACGCCATCATTATAATCATCATTATCATCGCCATCTCATCCACCAACGAAAACTCGTCACCACCATCATTATCCCCATAGGAACCCTAACCTCAGCTCGACAGCTCCACACTTCACCCTGTTGTTCCTCTCTGCCACTTCCACTGCCAACATCGTCGCTCCCTCCTCCACTCTTGCCCTCTCCTCCCCTTCCCCCCGGCACCGCCACCGCTTCCTACCACGTCTCCTGCCCCCGCCTCTGCGTCGCCTCCGTCCCCCAATCTAAGCTCCCGTCCCCACATTCGCTCCCCGTCCTGCCCCCGTCGCTCCGCCACCCTCGTCATTGCTCTTGCCTCCGCCACCTGCACTCTCGCCTTCGCTCCCGTCCTGGCCACTCCTCCTTTTCTCCCGTTCTCACCACCTCCACGCCTCTTCCCCGCCCCGTCTCCCACCTCCGCTCCCTCCTCACCTCCGCCACCTCCCTCACCTCCGCCCCGCCTCCACTCCCATCGCCGTCCTCTCAACTCCACCGCCTTCGCCCCCACCTCCCTCACCATCACTCCCGCCTCAGCTTCCACCTCTCTTGACCCCGCCCAACCCCCGCTTCCACCTCCACCGCCTCCTCTCCTCCTTCGCCCCCACCTCCAACCCGCGTCCGCTCCCAACTGTCCCTCTTCCTCTCCTCCGCCTCCGCTCGCGCCTCCCTCGCCACCAGTCCCGCCTCTACCTCTCTCGACCCCGCCCAGACCCGCTCCCATCTCTGTCCCACCTCTCCTCCTTCGCCCCCACCTCCAGCCCGCGTCCTCTCCCATCTCACCCCCTTCCTCTCCTCCGCCTCCGCCCCGCCTCCCTTCCCATGACCGCCGTCTCCTCTCTTCCTCCGCCCCCACCTCCCCCGATACACTTTCGCCGCCGCCCCGCTCCCTCTTTCACCTCACCCACCTCCGCCCCCTCCTCACCTTTACCTCCGCCACCCTAGCCTCCACTCCCGCCACCGCCTCTACCTCCCTCACCTCCACCCCGCCTCCACCTCCCCCTCCCTTACCTCCACCCCGCCTCCACCGCCCTCTCCTCCACCCCGCGTCCACCTCCCTCTCCTCCACCCGCCTCCAGCTCTCTCTCCGCCACCCCGCCTCCACCTCCCTCACCTCCACCACGCCTCCACCTCCCTCTCCTTCACCTCTCTCTCCTCCACCCTGCCTCCTCCTCCCTCTCTTCCACTCGCCTCCACCTCCCTCTCCTCTACCCGCCTCCGGCTCCCTCTCCGCCACCTCCCTCTCCTCCACCCCACCTCCACCTCCCTCTCCTCCACCCCGCCTCCGCCTCCAGCTTCCCGACTGCCACCTTCGCCACCGCGGCCGCCGATGCCGCCGCCGCCGCTTCCTGGCGCAGGGCGACCGATATTAAGCCGCTTAACCACCGTTCTTTTTATTTTCTCGCTTCTTCTAGGTGTTCTCGGTACTTCAGCGTGGCGCTCTTTTTTTCTCATTGATTTTTATGATGTGATGGAGAATAGCGTATTTATTCCGGGAAGACTTAAATGAAATTGCCAGACCATTTTCCTCTCTCTGGTCTCCAAAGGTCTGCGGATGTTGTGTAGAACGCTGCTGAAGACCAGAATAGATTTACTGTTTATACTAAGGTCTTGATCTTGTTGCTATGGCATTGTAAAGTATGATAATGTTTGGGAAAATTGTGATAATAGTTATCTTATAGTGTTATTTTAATTTTTCGTATATGGTAATATATATTAATACAAAGCAATTATACTGAAAAATGTTGTTAAAATAGAAGACCAAAAACGTTTTAATATATTTAATTTTTCGTGTTTAGTCTTTTAGTCTTAGACATTTTAAGATCAAAGCAATATTCATGTAATCTCTACCTTAGTTATTGATCCAAATGAATTTCTCCCTACCTAGAATTAATTTTCTATCGAATTCAAATCATCGAGATAATTTTTTGGGTGTAAATACTATTGATGATCCTAAATGGTATTTACCTACACTTCTGAAATTTTACTATCTTTGGAAGCATTGAATATATTCATACTATTCTGAGAAGGAGAACTTTGATAAATGTGTTGAACCTTTAATGCTCTGACCATTATGAAATTAAACCAACGTTAGATCCAATTATCCTTTTGTACTCTTGGTTCCGCACACAGTTCTTAACTTCAGCAAGTTGATTCTTTGCATAACATGAGAACACGTCAGCCTTTTGCACGCACCTCGAGCCTAGTGAATATTTATCGACACGTCTTGCAAAACATGCTTTGATATTGATTAACCCACTCCAAAACAGTATGTATTAACTATGTGAAATATCCTGCGTTGATGGTATTGCGAAGGAAATTGGTCTCTAACCATTGAAAGCAGATTGAGATAATAAATGGGCACCGTCTTCTGTTTTGGAAAATGCTTATGAACCTATCAAGTGGTAATAAACAGGGGAATTTAAGGAACTGCCATTCTGTTGAGAAATTATGGTTTGAACGCCATTTTATGACGAGAAGGGAAGCGCTTTATTTTTAATTATTCTTGTAATATCGACTGAAGTTTTTCTTACTGTAAGAAATTAGCAGAGTTTGTCTTATTAGGGCAAGACCAATTTTAGAAGAAAGTGATCTATATATTTTTTGATAGTTTCTGAGGTATTACGAAACTGTAATCATAATTTAGCCATTTTCCAGCCATTTATCCACATTTAGAAATTACCAAAGGTAGTCATATTAGAGCAAGACGAATTTTAAAAGAAAATGACCAATACATATTTGGATATTTTCTGAGGTATTATGGGCCTTTCATTTGTATTTAGCACTCAACATTAGCCGAATAATAAATTATGACTGAACATTTACTTCATCAAATGGTTAATATCGCTATAAACTGGATATATTCTCATTGAGTGTTATAATTTATTGATTTTCAATGAGAATCAATATAAGAATGAATATATACCAAAGGAAGAGAAGAACATTTTTTATATAATGCTATAAATTGTATTACTTTTCTGTGTCAAATTTATGGAAATATCTGGACGAATTCCTTGCACATTGCAATATAACTAACTTCTTTATAATAATTTGAAGTTCGTCAAACATTACTTTCTTTCACTTTCCTAAAGTAATATTTATTAATTTTCTCACCGATCCAAAACTTGTAGGTGTTTCTCGAACAAAAAATGCCTCTTTCAACTTGTATTAATCATCCACAAAATAATTATTTGAAGTAGAAACAAAATTTTGGCTGAAGGCTGTATAGATTACTTCTAAACAGCTAATTAGTAATGTTCAGTTTTCACTCATATACTACACGTCTCGGGTTAGTGTCAGTTACTGATTTTTTTCTAAGGTATACTAAATTATAACAGGGTATTGTTTGATTGATTGATTGATTTTTTCGTGTTTCCGGGCGCGTCAACTGCTTTGGTCATTAGTCCCGTAAGTGCAGTGTATGTTTGTTCTCGGGAGATGGCGGTGATCTCCCTCTGGATGGCGAGATCCGGCGCCGACCTACCGTCGGCTAGTCGGGTTTCCCCCTAACCGGGCTCTCTCACCAGCAGGGCACCGCCCCATCCGGGACAAGCTCTAAGCTTTTGACCGGTCTCCCGGAATATATGATAGTGTAGTGCATGTAAGTGTGTGTGTGTGTGTGTGTGTGTGTGTGTGTAAGAGGGGAGGAGAGGACAAAAAAAAGAGGAAGGACAGATCGCGCGCGGTCCGTGGCCCGTTTGGTAGGGTACTGTTCCGGCATTCGCGTGGTGTTGATCGGAGAAAGCACGGAAAACTACCGATCAGAGCAGCCGGCCGCTAGAATTCTCCTCCAGACAGCGATTGAATTCGACCTAGCTGAAAAGCTAGTGTCGAAAATCCTGCCGCCGTCAGGACTCGAATCTAGGACTTCCCGGTCAGAGGCGCTGCAGTGACATCAGTTGATGCACTAAGCTACTGCTTCCGGTGTAACAGGGTATTGTAATTAGTACTAAAAAAATTGAATTAATGAAAGCGAGTTGTATAACATTTAATTTGTTTCGTACAATACTAGAGCAGACTCTAAATTGATAATCATTTGAATTTGTTGAAAGGATCGAAATGGCCAAACAAGATCATTTTGTTAGGCATGATGCTACTCGAGCAGAGAAGGTGTTTTATAAAATTCTGCCATATTATTTTACGATCTCTTTCTGGTAAGTTAATTAATGATAACCGACAAATGCGTGAAGTTTTACCGGATCAATAATACAACAACACTTATTGTGAAATGTGTGGACAATTCACTTACACACAGCTCGCAGTGTGTTTATCACTGTAAATTTTTCACTCTACAAATCATATTTTGATGTTAGATGAGTTTACAAATTTTAATTACGTAAATGATTTTTAAAAAAATGTATTACTAGTAGAAATATAAAGATGATTCTTGAAGTTATGAGATAAAGTTATTCTAAGTAATATTATGCTATAATTATATAATCAGATATGTCCTCTCCGTTATCAAAAAACCGAACAACCGTAGTGTTGCACGGAGTGCAACGCGGGTGTGACTAAATAAAACGCGCCCACTCTAGGTTAAGAGCTTTCGCTAATAGATGTCCCAAGAATTATAAAGAAAAGAGAAACGGAGCTCTTAGAGTATCCCGTAAAGATTCAAAGAAATATAATTAAACCACACAATAGAAATACGGATTTTCAATTGTAAATTTATCTATCTAATGCAAATCACTAGCCAGTACTTACAACCAAATCTTCGCAATCTGTAGATAACACAGCCAAAATTGAAAATGTGAAACTATGACTATACAGTTACAAATACAACGGGGAAATTATTGCCGTCATCAAGCAACTACTCTGAAAATCTTCGAAGTTGACAAACGCCTCAATTAACTTGCCTACGACACCAAGAGCAATGTAACAAAAAGAATGAAAAACGAATAAACCAAATTCAAATATTTCATACAATTTTTCACTTGCAATCTGATAATTTACCTGTTATAACTGCTTGCTCTGGATAATTAAAAGCTCTTGGTTATTTGTATTGATTGGTTTAACGTCTCAACAATCACCTACAGTGTTTGAATACCAAACGTAAAAATGTCGATTAATAGCGTGATTCACTCCAAGATTAGTCCCAAATAACAGAAAATATGAAAAATTCGCAATCAATTCACGCAAAAAGAAAGATATAAATCTGCTAGGTCAATTGCGAACTCCCACGCGGAAAGTAAGAACGAACAGTGAATAGCACAGCCAACAGAAATAAGATACAAAACCCAAATCGAGAGTGCACAGCGCACCTGGATTCAAATGCAAGAAACAATAGACAGGTGAAACAACAGACAGTAGCCAGCAACATTTCATTTCCCTTATATTCTTAAGATATGATCTTCATCCGAACTCCATCAAACACGGCTTCTAAGAACGTTTATTTTAGAGTACTCTCTGAAATTAGAACTTTATTACAATGATTAAAAGAACAAAAAACAAAAGATGTGTTCCACCAATATTTGCAACCAAGCTAGATTGACCGACTGGTTAATGCATTAGTAATTCCGGGCGCATCAGCTGTTAAGGTCATTAATCCCATAAGTGTAGAGCACGTTCTTACCTATGGAGATTACGGTGATCTTCCCCTCTGGATGGCTAGACCCGACTCCAACCTACGTTGGCTTGCGGGGTTTTCCAAACCAGGTATCTCCCAGCAGCGTGGCACCTCCCCAGCCGGGACAAGCTCTACGCTCCCGACTGGTCTGCTGACAAGAGTGGTAGTGTAGTGCATGTGAGTATAAGAGTCTGTAAGTAAGTGTTGCGGAAAGGACAAAGAAGAGGAAGGAAAGATAGCGCGCGGTGACCGTCACACACGTGACCTTTGACGCAGTGTTGCCAACCGGTCAAGAGTCGCAACTCATCTTGATTGCAGTCGCTTGTTTGGTGACTTGTCACACATCAGGCCATCTGGGATTGCAAGAAATATCGGTTTAGTGAGGCTAGAATTACTGCGACTATACTGTATTGCAATTGCAATTAGATAGGAAAATCGCTTAACGTCCATGGAAGGAAATGTTCGATAAATTCCAGCACCATAATGCAATTTTATTTCCGTGATAATGTTTATAGCTTTTGGATATAATATTATTTATAATATTATAATAATATATTTAAATATTATAAATATTATTTTTCACCCGAAACCACTGAAAAACATTCAATAAGAAATACCACCAAACGGTTGACAAGTTTTTCTCTAAACAAAGAATCTCCACCATGAAATCGCATCTCATTTATTCCAGGATGTTTATAACACGATCAACATTTGAAATTCAAACCTCTGAAGAAGTCTCAGATGCACATTTATTTTAATATTTGTACCTTTGTGAAATTAGAGGGCTTTACAACTATGAATAAAAAAAGAGAAAAAGTCATTGCATTCATTCATAGAAATTTCTGATGAAAATTCACGAAAACAGCGATTTCCCGCGTCCACTTAAGAATGTGAATGAAACGTAACAGTTGTCAACAGTTGACGCCAGACTCTTCACGTAGGATATTAAGAAACAACCGCGAAATGGGAGAGAATACAATCCAAAACCCAAATCAAAGAGCATGTGGCAATAACTTCCTTCTAATGACGGAAACAATATGTCAGGAAACTTTACCTCAGAGTCAGTCAGCAACGGAATTAAATTTCTGTCATACTTCCGCAACATTTTAATACAATAAATTTCACATTCAAAACCCAGTCATGCGGTATGCATATCACAAGAATATATGTTTGATAACCTTTTAAAATTATTATTCCCAAATAAAATGAAGAAAATATTCTCCGCAGGAAGCTCCCTGACATCATGGACCTTTTACTCATGATGGAAATACCATTTAAGTGAAAGATCCTCGGAGTAAATGAGCAACAGGGTAAAACTTGCTTCATAGTTCCAAATCCATTTTAATATTATACATTTCCCAACTCTCATAAGGACATTTATTTTAACATCTCAAACGACGACTCAGGTATTCGTAAATAAAAGGAAGTAAGTACCCGCCGACTCCGTGGGTTTGTTCACGACCCACGTCCAGCGACAGGACAGGACAGGAGGGATGGGGGTCAGGGGGGCGGTCACCAAACCGCGATTGCAGTGCTGCACTGCTCATCACGGCATTACTTACCACGAACCGTGCGTCGCTACCACTCCTTATCAAGAACCTTTTACTAATGATGGAAATACCATTCAAGTGAAAGATCCTCGGAGTAAATGAGCAACAGGGTAAAACTTGCTTCATAGTTCCAAATCCATTTTAATATTATACATTTCCCAACTCTCATAAGGACATTTATTTCAACATCTCAAACGACGACTCAGGTATTCAGAAATAAAAGGAAGGAAGTACCCGCCGACTCCGTGGGCTTGTTCACGACCCACGTCCAGCGACAGGACAGGATAGGGCAGGGGGTTGGGGGTGAGGGGGCGGTCTCCAAACCCCGATCTCTGTGCTGCACTGCCCGTCACGACATTACTTGCCACGAACTGCGCGTCGCTACCACTCCTTATCAAAAAACTTTTACTAAAGATGGAAATACCATTCAAGTGAAAGATCCTCAGAGTAAATGAGCAACAGGGTAAAACTTCCTTCATAGTTCCAAATACATTTTAATAATAATATAAATTGCACAACTCTCATAAAGACATTTATTTGAGCACATTTCCTCAAACGACGACACAGGTATTCGTAAATAAAAGGAAGTAAAATACCCGCCGACTCCCGTCGGCTAGTTCACGACCCACGTCCAGCGACAGGATAGGCCAGGGAGGATGGGGGTCAGGAGAGCCGTCACCAAACCGCGATTGCAGTGCTGCACTGCTCATCACGGCATTACTTACCACGAACCGCGCGTCGCTACCACTCCTTATCAAGAACCTTTTACTAATGATGGAAATACCATTCAAGTGGAAGATCCTCAGAGTAAATGAGCAACAGGGTAAAACTTCCTTCATAGTTCCTAATCCATTTTAATATTATACATTTCCCTACTCTCATAATGACATTTATTTCAACATCTCAAACGACGACTCAGGTATTCGTAAATAAAAGGAAGTAAAATACCCGCCGACTCCGTGGGCTTGTTCACGACCCACGTCCAGCAACAGGACAGGACAGGACCGGGCAGGGGGGTTGGGAGTGAGGGGGGCGGTCACCAAACCGCGGTCGCTGGGCGACGTCGCTCGCCGCGGCGCCTCGACTTGCCACGAACCGCGCGTCACGACGACCACACCCTCCGCGGCGTCCGGGCGGTATATATGGCCTCCTTAATGACGTAAGCACGAGCAAAACAAAGAAAACACGCCTCGCCCCCGCCCAGCCCCCGCACCGCGCACCCCTCCGACAGCCACGGCGCGTCCCCCCCCCCCCGCCCCGCACCCCCGGGCGTTTTCTTCCTTCTTCAAGCTCCAGCCCTTTTCATTTTGCCTTGCACAGTTTTTGCCCGAGCCGCCGCCGCCGCCGCCGCCGTCGCGGCCTCCACATGCGCGAGCAGTGGGAGCAAATGGAATCGATTAAAATGCGAGAGCAAGCGCGGAGGGGAAGTAATAAAAGGGGTTGTGGAGGAGGCGCCGGGGAGAGTGGGGGGGGAAGGGGAAGCGTTGAGGAGGGAGGGAGAGAGAAAGAAAGCGACGTCGGCGGCGCGGGAGGTGCTGCGTGTGAGAGCTTCACCCTCGGTGTGTGTGTGTGGAGGGGGAGGGAGGGGAACGGGAGGGGAAGTAGGGGGGTTGGAAGCAAAGAAGGAATGAAGGCGAGCGGCGAGCAGCGGCGGCGGCGCGGCGGTGGTGGTGTTGTAGGAGTTTTCTACATTCCCCCTTCTTTTCCCTCGACTTCCCCCCGCGCCGCCCCGCCCCGCCCCCTTTCGCGGCCTCCCCCGCTTTCTCCCGGCCGCGCGTCTCCGCCGCCGCCCGCGTCGCACCCCCTCCTCTCGTGCGCGTCTTGGCCAGATTTTAACGATTGCTAGAACAGACAGACAGACGTAAGGGGGAGGCGGCGTGGCGGAGGGGGGCGGGGCGGGGCGGGGGAGGGGGAGGCAGCCTCGCCGGCGGGGTGACGCGCTCGCTTCGCCCGCGCGGAGCGGGGGGGCGGAGAGGGTAAGGAAGCGAAAGGGTTGATGAGCGAGGGTATGTGAGGAGGGACGTTGGTAAAATAGATGAAGAAATTTCCAGCTACATTTTCTTACGACGCAGCCCCCGCGACGGAGGCGCCGGGCGGGCGAGGGGGGAAGGGAGGGGGAAGGGAGAGGGGGAAGCGCTGGAGGGATGGAAGGGGTAAAGACTGACGGACGGACCGCGCGGGCGGTGGCGGCGGTGGCGGCCCGGCGTACTTCTACGGAGTAAGAAAAACCTCGAGTTCCGAGACAATGCGTGGCGTACTTGGGCAGCCCGGGGGGCGCGGCGGGGCGGAGAAGGGCGGGGCGGGACCTGACGGAGCGGGGCGGGGTGGGGTGGGGTGGGGCTGGGCAGGGTGTGGGTGGACGTTTGGGGGCGGGGCGGGGCGGGGCGGAACGGGACGGGACCTGACGGAGCGGGTGGGGCGGTGCAGGGCGGGGTGGGGTGGGATGGGGTGGGCGGGGCAGGGTGGGGTGGATGTTTGGGGGCGGGGAAGGATGGGGCGGGGCGGGATAGGATGGGGCGAGGCGGGGAGGGGAAAGGCAGGGTGCTGCGGGACGGGGCGGGGCGAGGTGGGGCGGGGCGGGGCGGAACGAGGGGGGTTGAGAGGAGGGAAGGGAAGGGTTAGGGTGCTAGGGGGCTTACGCAAAGTTTTCGGGTGACGGGGGTGGTGAGGTGGTCGTTCGGACGCTGACCCGGTTGTTGAGGTGCGGCGACGGGATGACGGTGAGGTGACGGGGGAGTGGGTGCACGGAAGCTAATGAGTAGGCATCGGAATTGAAGGGAACGGTTTACTGAGTTGTTTTAGGGCGATGTAGGAAAATGTTGACGATTCATTAAAAGTCGAACCTATTGAAAATATTAAATGTCGTGTAAAATATAGAAGTGCTCTTGATTCCTATGGTAATACTTTTTTTCAAAAAAAGATTTCAAAAAGTATTCCTAGAATTAACATTGCTTATTTCGAAATTTGCCTTAGACACAAAAGTGGAATGACATAGAGAGACCAAAAGTGAATTTTCGTCTTCACTGAAAGGATAACGATGAACGACTGTCCAGTATTGAGAGAATGCTATATGAAAGGAACCGATATGAGAGCTTTTACTGGCAGCATAAACAGCAGTTATGTCGATATACTCAATTAGTTAATGCGTTAATTAGTCCGTCTGCAGTAGGCTCACCTGTAAATGGCTTCGACACTACCTGTCATTACCATAGTTAAACATATTTTCATTTGTTTTCCAACCAGTGAAACTGGTTAACTTAGACTAAGTTCTCTATACTACTTGATGTGCTTATGTTGTTTCACGTAACAATTTGAATATTTTTCGTTGGTCTTTTACTACCTTGTAAGTTTATAGCAACCTTAACACACTCGAGAAAAATTGAAAAAAATGTTATAGTATTCTGTGAATCTAATTACGAAAGCAAAATATGGTGCTTATCATGTGTATAATGATGTTCCCGTTTTATTGTATTGCCATGTTACTGAGATTAAAAGTAGCACATCAATCGTTAACTTACTTCCTTACAAAATAAAACATAGTGCCCATTCAATAATTTTGTATTGCTTTGGTAAGGTCATCTAGTAATGAGGTAAAAATGGCGCCGCAGATCGCAAATATGGAGAGTGGAGAGAGGTGCGGCAAAAGTATTTCCCGACCCGTCGTTCAATTGATTTTTCTTTTGGTGCTGATCCAGCTGGCGTTGTGGAGTTTGTCCTTAACTACTTTACGTCGTTTCAAGGTATCTTCGATAGCAGTTTTTTTCGTATTTGCAGATCCGTATGATATGTTCATCTATGAGGATGATTAGATCAGCAGCTCATTTCATGAAGAAACGTAATTGCACCTTCCTATGAAAGGCAAAATATGAATTATAATTAAATACGTCCAAACGCCTCAATTGTAAATGTAACAATATGTATGTAAATTTCTTAATGTGGTAAGATGAACTTGCAGGCTTAATGGTCTTAGTCTCGCCTACAAATAAAGACATTATTATTATTATTATTATTATTATTATTATTATTATTATTATTATTATTATTGTTATTATTATTATTTTATCAGACGATTGATTTGGCCATTATTTATTCTAGGATATAATGTAAAATGTGTTATCAATAAGAAAAAAAGTTATATTCTTGTTTTACTCATTCTCCAAAAATAAACACTTTTCATCAAAGGGAATAAAACGCATATATTTTTACAAGAATTCCTTTCTTTAAGAAACATGAAAAAAGAGGATTAGGTCTGAAATGGGTCTCTCTCTTGAAATTCTTTCTGGAATCACTCCTAAAGAGTTATGAAGAACTTTTTTTCAAACCTGTTAAGATTAAAAATGACAATAATTATTGGAATTCAGAGCAGTGTTCTGAAAAAAGTGTTGTACACTGTGTGCTAAAAAGAAAGAAAAGAGATTGTAAATGGATAGTAAAAGCAATCATTAATATAATGAATTACTGATTATTAATTGCTATTAATAAATTTGTAGTATGTTGTGGATGATGCCTCGTAATAAAATGTGAAAATGTTAAAACTTGAAATATAAAAACGAGAAAGAGAGAAAGTCTGGCACTGCATAGAAAAAAAATCAGAGAACTTTCTGACATTTGTAATTGTCATCTTTTAGTCGTCTTATCACAGATTGGATTAGATAAATGTGTTTATTCATATCTATAAATGTCCATATGTTACAATGTATCCTATAGTTTTTTCATCATTAGTGTAGTGTCCATTCTTTTAATTAAAGTTATATGTCTTGATTTTTCTGTATCGTATCAGAAAATAAGAAAAATGTAGAACGGTTATTCCCCTCGTCCAGAATATTTCACAGAAATTGTGTTATACTCTTGAAGTGGTCCGCTAGCATGTTCATCAAAGTGCGAAATTCAGAAAACTAGTTTATGATCCTTTAATTTTATTTGACGCACACAAATCGACTTTGCAGTTCTTGATAATTAACATCGTACATTAGTAAACTATAAGAAAAAAAGATGTACAATCTACCCCAACCCAAACAATAATTCAAATAATTCATTTTACCAACTGAATATATAAAATTACTGACATATTTTGAAAGAGTCATTCTTAATGCAACAAAAGTTACTCAACGATAAACATTTATTTCCTATGAAAGTAAAAATTCTAAAGTATTAGTCAGTGATCTTTTGGAAGTGACAAAGTAAATTGTTCGGGCTTACCTTTCTCAAAGAAAATGCTGTTCTCAAAAATCCACTTATCAGGCATCATTTTCATTTTTCATGCTTCAATATCTTTAGCACTTTATATTCCTCATGAATGAATTCCCCTATCTGTCTGACATTTCTCGTTCACTAATACGCCTAACCTTCCTGCGAAGGTATGGCGACATTACAGACGGAAGTTGTTTCAAAATCATCCATATATTCCTTCTAAATGATGTCTACATATCGTATCATTGTCTGACTCGTCTTCCTCGCCAAGAAAATGAATCTAACGACTATGTCTTGTTAATAAGCACATAGTGACATCTGACGTTCTTCAGGTCTCACTTGATGTAAATTTACTCACATTCTCAATTCTCACGCTAAGTCAATTCTCAGTTACCGTTGCATTACATCAATTATCAGTAAATTTTATTAGCTACAATTATATTCAGAGCAACATTAATTTTCAAATGATTACATATTATGCTGTACAACGAGAGTAGAAAGAGTGAAATGTATGTGATGAGATCTGCACTGCAGAAAATGCAAGTATTCGTTAACTTTACATCAATATTTCGAAAAGTGAAATGGCAATAATTGTGGGATTTTGGATGCGGTATTGTTGGCATAATTACATGAAGAAATAAAAGAAGTCATTTCCGTCAACTTAATATGAATTTGTATTAAGTTGACGGAGATGACTTACTTCTTCTGGAGTGGTAATAGACACGACCCTAGATTGGGCTTCATTCTCAGAGAATAGAAAAGGCAGAAGAGAACTAAAATAATGTTAAGGAGGTGCCAACATTACATCACTTCTACAGACTATTCCTTCACACTGATTAACAATCCTGCACCTTTTTTATCATAAAGCTGCTGATCCAAGTTAGTATAACATTACCATTTTTGGAACAAGTATGGTCCGTTCGCTTTCAAAAGAAATTGTCGTTCGAGAGAAAACGTGAAGCTGTTGAATCGATTTTCTGAGTGGAACATTTAACAGCAGGAATGAGCGCTTGAGCGTTTTTCTAGTTCGAAAGGCAAGGTGAAAATTACGGGAAAACAGTAAAACGAAAGACGGGTGCGGGTGACAAAAAACACGTCGAAGCCTCCCTCCCTTTCTTCGATCAGTCCGCACGGGGCCCATTTACTGGGTGTCCGCCGGCGCTGGGGGAGGCGGTGGTAATGAAAGAGGCGGCGGTGGCGACGAGCACTGCGGTGACGTGAGAAACGAGGCTGACGTTGGGGATGGTGCTGGCGTTAGAAATTGTGGTCATGTTAGATACGATGAATTTAGTGACGGTATTGACATTAGAAACGGCGGTTGATAGAGATGTGATATTAGAGACCATTACATTAGAAACGGTGGCGGCGTTAGAGGCAGCGGTGGTGGCATTAGAGGCAGCGGTGGCGCCATTAGAGACAGCGGAGGTGACATTAGAGGAAGCGGTGGCGACATTAGAGACATCGGTGGCGGCATTAGAAACAGCGGTGGCGGCATTAGAAACAGCGGTGGTGACATTATAGACAGTGGTGTCAACATTAGTCAGCGGGGGCGACATTAGAGACAGCGGTGGCGAGACATTAGAGAAAGCGGTGGCGACATTAGCGGTGGCGACATTAGAGACAGCGGTTAGAGACAGCGGTGGCGACATTAGAGACAGCGGTGGCGACATTAGAGACAGCGGTGGCGACATTAGAGACACCGGTGGAGACATTAGAGACAACGGTGGAGACATTAGAGACAGCGGTGGAGACATTATACAGAGTGGTGGCGACATTACAGACAGTGGTGGTGGCATTAGAGACAGTGGTGTCAACATTAGACAGCGGTGGTGACATTAGAGACAGTGGTGGCGACATTAGAGACAGTGGTGGCGACATTAGAGACAGCGGTGGCGACATTAGAGACAGCGGTGGTGACATTATAGACAGTGGTGTCAACATTAGAGTCAGCGGGGGCGACATTAGAGACAGCGGTCGCGACATTAGAGACAGCGGTGGCGACATTAGAGAAAGCGGTGGCGACATTAGAGACAGCGGTGGAGACATTATACAGAGTGGTGGCGACATTACAGACAGTGGTGGTGGCATTAGAGACAGTGGTGTCAACATTAGACAGCGGTGGTGACATTAGAGACAGTGATGGCGACATTAGAGACAGCGGTGGCGACATTAGAGACAGCGGTGGTGACATTATAGACAGTGGTGTCAACATTAGAGTCAGCGGTGGCGACATTAGAGAAAGCGGTGGCGACATTAGAGACAGCGGTGGCGACATTATAGAGAGCGGTGGCGACATTACAGACAGTGGGGGTGGCATTACAGACAGTGGTGGTGGCATTAGAGACAGTGGTGGCGACATCAGAGACAGCTGTGACGACATTATAGACAACGGTGGCGACTATAGAGACGGTAATGCCATTAGAGATGGTGGCGCCAGTAGAGACGTTGGTGACGGTAGAGAGACGGTAGGCATGAAAAACGGTATTGACGTTAGGGTCGGTGTGACGTTACAGATGACGATGACGTTAGAGACGGTGGTGAGGTTAGACTCGGTGGTGACGTTAGAAACGGTGATGACGTTAGAGACAAGGATACCTTACAGACGACAGTGACATTAGAGTCGGCGGTGACCTTAAAGACGACGATAACATTAGAGTCGGCGGTGATGTTAGACGTAGCGGTGGCATTAGAAACGATGGTGATGTTAGAGAGAGTCCAGGAATGAAAAACGGAGGTGACGTTAGAGACGCCGGTGACCTTACAGGCGACTTGTGACGTTAGAGACCTCGATGAAGTTAGAGGATGTTAGAGAATAGGACGATCTTCGGTAGGGATCTGCGGATATTATTCTGAGCACCTCAAATGTGCATGGGTGGAGATCCCGGTACGGCCACCAGCGATTTACCCTCTAATCCGCGCGATCATTCCTTCCTCTTCCTTCCTCAACTCTTACTTACACATACACACACTTACATGCAGTACACTACCACACATGCTGGGAGACCGGTCGGGAGCTTTGAGCGCGTCCCTACTGGTGCGAGATATCTGGTTGGGGAGATCCCCGCTAGCCGGCGGGATGTCGGCGTTAGTTCTCACTATTGAGCGAGGGGAGATCATAGCTACCCCCGAGCGAAAGCATGCACTACACTTATGAGACTAATTACCTCAAAAGTTGACGCGCCGAAAATCACTAATCAATGAATCAATCAATAATCGCATGGCTGGGCGGAAATCAACCGCTATCTGTGGAAGAAATATAGTGCTGATATCCTCTGATGGATAGTCTTCCATTGTTTCTTCGATGAATATCTGGCAAATCGCGGAGCAGTGCCTTAACAATCGGGCTTCTTGCTTGCCCTATCCTCTCCCATTATTCACACATATGGAGACCATTCGGAAGCTTCGACCTTGTTCTGGGTGGGATTGTGTTTCGCTTGGAGGGAGAAATACCACGCAAGCTGACGTGTGGGTTGGCGCCGGATCCCACTAATCAGCTGCCGGAGCAATACCTTAACAAACGGGCCACGGAACGCGCGCGATCTTTCCTTCCTCTTCCTTGTCCTATCCCCACCTCTTACACACATACACTTACACCAAAAAGCACTTCACTACCACACATTCCAGGAGACCGGTCTGGAGCTTAGAGCTTGTCTCGGCTGGGGCGGTGCCCCGCTGGTGGGAGATACCTGGTTAGGTGAAAAACCCACTAGTCGACGGTAGGTCGGCGCCGAATCTCGCCATCCAGCGGGGGAAGATCACCGCCATCTCCCGAGAAAAAAACATGCTCTTTACTATTGGGAATAATGACCAAAGCAGTTGACGCGCCCGGAAACACGAAAAAATCAATCAATCTATCAATATGTACGGATATATCATATGAATGAATATAGGATTTACATTCGGATTAATTGGTGTTTTCCTATCCAGCGCTTTTCCCCTGCACTATCCACCCCTAGGAGTAAGGGTGCCCTAGGACGAGTCCTACATTCCTTTCTTCGTATCTAGCGTACTTGCCCTATCCGAGATTTCCTTGTATCATACAGTTATAAAATCTGAGACGGTTTGTATGAAAAACCTACAACTCTATTTTTGCCCTGACTGTGAATCGAACTCGGTATCGATCATCGAAATTTACCACGCTGTTCCTGAGCCACCCGAAAGGCCAGAGATATCAATATGTATTAAATGTTGGTGGGGCCTGGACCGTATAGCCCCTTATACTTCGATTTGTTTTAAGTGGCCGATGGTATTAGGTCATTGTTACACCTCCTACTTCATAAAATGAATCATTTTAATTAATTCGCGAACGCCCTTTTCAACGGGGCTCGTGACTTCAGAAATGGGCTTACCACTGTTAAAAACATTCATTTTATAAGGCAGGGAGTGTAACAATGGCCTAATGTAATCAACCACTTTTAAAAAATTGAAGCATAAAACCAAACCTCATTTACAATAGCTATAATGTGTTTAAAATATGACTTTACAGATTGCGCATTTAAATATTTCCAAAGACTGTCTCAGGTGAAACATTATTTACGCTTGAAATTCAATCATCTACTTTCTACGTAATACATTTCCGTTCTTTAATCACTTAAATATCCATCGCATTAGGGAAAAACAAAGATTAAAACATCGATTTGTGGCGACAATAGAATATAAGAATACAAAAGTAAAAATATTCAAAATCACGGGAGTTTGCTGCCACTCTTAGTAATGTTTGCCAACAACACAATAGACTCAACAGCTGCATCACCCGAACTCAAGCTAAAGAAATTAATCTAGCGTTTCCTAGTTAGATGAAACTCTCAGATAAAAGTTAATGGGTGCAAATTTTTCAGGGCGCTTAGTAACCGTAATTTATAAATGTCATCACGTCTTGTTAGCATTCATAAGAATTTAGGTTAGGAAGAAGAAACTCTTTAAATTAACATTTCGTTACTGAAAAATATAGCCGATTGTCGTAAAAAAGGGTGAGGATCGTGACACTCGTTGATGTTCTGATATTCGAAAAAAATCTGCTTTTACTTTGCCGTATACATACGTATATACAGAGTAATATACGTAGTAAAGCGAAAGTAACGTAATGCTGTGGAAAATCGATTTCGAGATTTCAATTAAAATACATATTTTGGGGTCTCCTGATACCAAAGAAGTGTTTTTCAAGACGTTCGTCCGTCCGTCTGTCTGTCTGTCCGTCCGTCCGTCCGTCCGTCTGCCCGTCCGTCCGTCTGTTCGTCCGTCTGTTCGTCCGTCTGTCCGTCCGTCTGTCCGTCCGTCTTCCGTCTGTCTGTCCGTCCGTCTGTCCGTCCGTCTGTCCGTCTGTCCGTCCGTCTGTCCGTCCGTCTGTCCGTCCGTCTGTCCGTCCGTCTGTCCGTCCGTCTGTCCGTCCGTCTGTCCGACCGTCTGTCCGTCCGTCAATTAATTTAACACTAATATATATTTCTGCACATTATATGATTGTGCCATATATGTTGCAGTATCGAAATTTTAGTGGTGAAAGTAGATGAAGTTTTTTAAAAAATGGAACACAGATAATGTATCATGATTAGGGACCTAATTTCTTCAGGAGTGCGTATTTTCTCCCTCTAGTCAGAAATTTTGTTTTTGAAACACCCGAATTTCAATTATTGAAACATGTTTTTATGAAGCATATCTTGCATATTTTGCTTGTTTTCTTATTGAGTTTCATATTTCTGCAAATTGCTAATTATTCTGCAAATTTTGTTTGAAAACATTTATCAATACTGATATTTATTTAATATATTTATTTTCATAAATTTTAATTTTAATTTTGTAAGTTGAGTTTCTACATAATGTTCATTGTACGAGTAATTAACCTCAATTTCCTTAGGGTTATCTGAATTATGTATTAATACTAACAAGAAAATCACGATTGTTTCAAGTATTTTAAGTGCCATCGGGTTTGTCGTGAAAATAGATATCGCTGATGAACTGATACACGTGATTTTACACAAAGAATGCTTTCCCCCGAAATGGTGGAAGAAAACGAATTTCCCCTTTTCACGGTATGAAAATGGCTACTAAAGAGAATTTTTTTCCAAACGTGTTTCTAATGATAATTATTAGATGTATTAAGCGGTAGATATTCCATTTAGAAATCTTAACTATAAATATTCTTCAAAATTACATTGTGCTCTTCAGAGTAAAGTACCGCATGAATGTTCTGTTTATATAATCTACAGAAAACAATTTTATGATACATTAATATACTTTCGAGAGCATATTTTAATTCATTTTTTCGTTACTGCATAAATGCATACATTTCCATAGATTATTAGTGTGTATAAATCCTGTTCCTAATTATCGTGTACAGTGACACTTTTCCTTTCGACATTGTCGTGATTACGAATGAACACCTACTCCCTATTTGGTCTCAAGTTTCTCGTGGATTTTATTCGACAACATACGGAGATATCTTTGCCTTTACATGTATGTGAGTTGAACATAAATAACCAAATTTTCACGATTAAATGCATTCGATTAGGCTTGTCGCGATTTGCATATCACCTACATAAATTCTCTGTGCCCGCGTTTTCGCGAATATGGGTCTGATCCCATGCAACGCCGCAGCCTGGCAAAGGTGGACGTGACCCAAGGAAGGCGGGTTCCGCGGAAACTTTGCAGCCGCGGCTGTAACGAAACAATTGAGGTTAAAATAAAATGGGAGATAATACGGATGTTGCAAAACTTCTCTTACGAATTTCTGTGGAGTTGTTGTATTTCAGACTGATAATTAATGTTGGAAAATATTATAACATCGATACATCTATTTTTAGATACCTCACCAAAAGCTTCTCAATATCCATGAACACATAAACAAAAACATCCATGTTTAAAATATTGATGTTTTAAGTATGACGAAAGATACAATACCCATCCTGTTTCTATTTTTAATTAGAGTACTGAAATAAAATACAGGTATATTATATTGGTTGGTCACATGTAAGAAGGGTGTTAAGAATAAAATTTATTGAATGTGAAGAAGGAAATCAAAAATGAAGGACATCGTGTTTTACTATTATTCCATTTATTCATTTTCATTCATAAATTATCTAAGTAAAAGTCCTGTGTACAATAATTATAATCCGTAATTAATAGTTTAAAATATATTCTACCTTAAAGCACTATGATATCTTAATTTTTTAATCAATACATGCAATCAAAGTTCCAAATGCAGTTTAACGATATTACCACGTACAAAATCTACGGAAAAGATAACAAACTATTTTTGAAAACATCTATGTTTCATATATGTGGATTTGAAAAACACCGTTTTTTGTCAACTTTTTAAGGACGCAAAATTGGAAAAGGAGAAAAACAAGACGTCTGGAAATAAATAATTTAGAAAGAAAATAGTAGATTAGCACGTACTCCTCTTTTGACAATTTCTGTCAATTCCTGTCACAGCAGAGCCTCTGTCTGTGGGTCCAAGGTTTCGAGTTCCGACGGTGAAGTATTTTCAACAGTAGCTAAATAGATTGAATTCGCCCGCAGTCTGGAGGAGAATTCTAACGTTCGGCTTCTCTGGTAGTTTTCCGTGGTTTCTTCGATCAACACCAGGCGAATGCCGGAGCAGTACCCTAACAAATGAGCCATGGACCGCGCGCGATCTGTCCTTCTTTGTCGTACCCCCACTCATTCCTTGCACTTATATGTACTGGAAAACCATACATGCCGGTAGACCACACACTTATATCCAGTGCTTTATTTTAAAAACTGTAGATCCCGGAATGCGTCTTGAATTAGTTATTAATGTAATAGCAATATATATTTATAAATAATATGATTCGATAAGTATACCCGATATACTGGAGCGCCGTTTCGTCGCTTTCCTACGGAAGTCAAGCCCTGCGCATATCCACAACGTTACCGCACGTGTCAGAAGTTTAGAGCTTGTCCCTCGTGGAGCAGCGGTTCGCTGGCGGCAGATACCTGGATGGGGAAAATCCGCAACCTGACGTGTAGGTAGGCGCCGGATTTCTGTATCTAGTGGGAGAAGATCACCGCCACCCCAGATAAAAAAAACATCTCCTACCCTTACGCGCACCACACACGAAAATACCGCTGGGGAGAACTCGAGCGAAAGGGTGGGATAAAGCAAAGGGGGAGGGGGAGAAGAGCATTGGAAGATGGTAAGGGGCACCGTTGAGGAATGCTTGGAAGAGCATGCAATCAGGGACTTTGGTGGCATGGAGAAGAGCTTGGGAGATTGTTGGGGAGAACGTGAGAGGTCTGAGTGCAAGCAAGTGAGAGAATGTGGCCGTGGTCGTATACGTGAGTGTGAAGGGGGATCTGAGATTGGCGAGGGGAGGCAGGCGAATATGTTGGCGTGAGCGTGGGCGTGAGCGTGGGCGTGGGCGTGAGCGTGGTCGTAAGCGTGGCCATGATCGTGGCCGTGTTCGTGGGCGTGATCGTGGGCGTGATCGTGGACGTGAGAGTGGGCGTGAGCATGGGCATGAGCGTGGGGCGAGAGCGTGGGCTTAAGCGTAAGTGTGGGCTTGAACGTGGGCGTGGGCGTGAGCGTGAGTGTGAGCGTGGGCATGACGTGCACTTACTATGATCTTAGCAATTGTCGCTAAAGGCATGGTTCATCACTAACAACCAACCAACGTGAGTAAGACCGTGAGATGGTTGATAGATTGATTGTTAGTGATTCCGGGTGCGTCCACTACTGAGGTCGTTAGTCCCGCAAGTTTAGTGCATGCTTTTCATCGGGTGGTGGCGGTGATCTTCTCCCACTGAATGGCGAGATACGGCGCTGACACACCGCTGACTAGTGATGATTTCCCCAACGAGGTATCTCCGACCAACGGGGCACCGCTCCAGCCGGGACAAGTTCTAAGTCCCCGACTTGTCTTCCGGCATGTGTGATAGTGTAGTGCATGTTAGAGTGTGTTTAAGAGGTGAGGATAGGACTAGGAAGAGGAAGGAGAGATCGCGCGCGGTCCGTGGCCCGTTTGTTAGGGTACTGCTCCAGCATTCGCCTGGTGTTAATCGGAGAAACAAGTGAGCTGAAGAGTGAGTGTGAGCGTGGGCGAGAGGGAGAGAAGGGAATCAGGAAAGGGTGCTGGCTGGAGCCAGAGCAGTGTTGGAGGCATGATGGCGAGGAAGCGAACGCAAGGCGGCAGGGCAAGTGAGAGTGGCGGGTGCGAGTGGTGGTGGGGTTGGGGCTGGGAGCGCAGGCGAGTCGCAAGCGGGCATCGGGCGGGCAGGTAGCACAGCGGCGGCGGAGTTGTCGCCAAACTCGATTAGCTGCTGGCGGCGGCGGCGGCGGCGGCGGCGGCGGCGGCGGCGGCGGCGGTGGAGGCGGAGGAGGGGCGTGGCATGGAGCGGGCCGAGTCCGCCGCCGCCTCTGCGCGCTTGATTCTTCGATTGTTTCGCGCTAACCAGGTTTGCTTTCTTGCGCGCAATTACGCCGACTCGCCGCTACGAGCGCGCACATCGCAGGGACATCGTCTGGAGAGGGTGGCTGCCTGACAGTATACGACACGTTCTTACTGGGGACTCGTGAACATTGAATAAAAAACAGAATATAATTTCGAATTATTTAATTTTTATTGTATTTTATTTTTTTACATGCCCCATTTTCTCGTGTATAAAGCCTGTATGAAATGTTAAATATTTCTACCGAAATATTTATAATTAAATTTACTATAAATATTTCTACCGAATATTTATTATAAAATTAAATATTTATTAATATTTCATTATTTTTACCGAAATATTTAATGAATTATACACGGAAATGTACAGAAATATCGGCGATGATGACTTGTTACCAATGCCGTGATAACGACTGTTGTATTACGTAACTCAAAATAATTCCTTACTAATTAATAAAAGCCTGTCATTACAACGATGTGCGAACCAATCGCAAATCCGACACACAATACGCGACACTCACACACACACACACACACACACACACACACACACACACACACACACACACACACACACACACACACACACACACACACACACACACTTAGAAATTAATTATTGGTTTTCAGCCTTCAAAATTAGCAATTAAATATTCAGTGTTTTTACTACTTCTCGAACACAGTTTATTTAACAAGTGATCAATATGTGAATAAATTTATATTTTCATTTTACAATCACAAACAGAGGTTCTCATACATGCGCTGGAGAATTATTTGAAAGTAAATATTGTGTTAGTTTGATTAATGTAAGTTGTACTATTATACAACCTTACATGTACCCTATTTCTTTTAAAAGACTCTCGTAAAATAAAATGTAATTTGTTCACATTTACTGCAGTAAATAATTGATAATAAACAAAGAAATTGTAAGTTCACATCTGATTGTAATGAAATAAATGCATATAATTATGTGAATCATCATATTGTAGTAGTGGAATGCAACCATACACCCATATAATACGTAAAATTAAGAGATGCAATTACTGAATTTAAATGTGTATACAGTTGCTTTTGACGTACAAAAATAAGCATTAACTTTATCTTAAATCCTCATACCACAGAGTTAGTTCAATTTTCAATGACAGAATTTTAGATTTTTTCTACAATATGGAGAGATATCAATTAGAATGGTGGGGTCTGAGAGAACCGTAAAGGATCGGGAGTAGAGTTAGAAAATTGGGGAGGGAGGAGGCAGAGAGAGAGAGAGAGAGAGAGAGAGAGAGAGAGAGAGAGAGAGGAAAAAGAGGAAAGGAGATACAAAATAACTACTTCAGAAGAATGGTGAGGGATCTTAATTTGTGAAGAATCTCGTTCGTATTTAATGTCTAGAGAGGAAAATATTCGAAATAATTTCGGAAGCAGGGTAAAATACTAATAGTAGATATCTTAGTATCAGATAAACTATTACAATATTCCAACGCATTAGATTACGAGAAAATGTTTCATTGTATCATGATAAAATCTGTCTTGAAAAAGATGTTGTTTAAGTATCAATATTTTTATTGCTTAAGATGTTTTCGCTCGCGTAGCGATCATAATCAGAGCTAACTTGAAAGTATAAACAAGACATAAATATACAAGTAAAAAATTGTAATTTATTGAAATTAATTACATTAGAATTTGAATATTTTAAATTTCATACTTCTAATTTGTATATATGTTCAATTAAATTACAAAAATATAATGTTACATACTACGCCGCCTCCCTGAGCAAATTGTATCGTATATATCTCGCAGCGTCTCAGCGTAGAACGAAATTCTGCGGATTCTCGGAAGTGCTTGGATGTGCAATAAAAATTGTGACATTTTTTTGTAGTTTTTGCAAGGTGTAAACCTCACCAGCAAATATATTCATCTGACCTAATTTTTTCCCGGGATGGATAAGGTCAATCCAATGTTTTAGCATCTGCACCGACTGAAACGGAATATACAATTTTGAAAATATGAACTACGCAATTACCATTATTTAGTGACTGAAACATTCGGTGTGTGGATCTCTGTCTCCAGATTAGACGAACAGAGTACAGTCGTACAGACAAGCGGTGGGCTGCGGAACTCCGATATAACTTGCTGCGAACTTCCTTTTTCGTTGGGAACTCCAAGTGGTTTAACAGGGAATTATTTTTTATTATTTTACATCTTCTTATACAGCAAGGTAACGCTTTACAAATTTGCATAGAGATGTAACCTAGCAAGGGTAGCACTAGCTTTTCAAAATGCGAGGACATTCCCAATGTAGACCTTAATCAGTAATAATTTATTCGAAATGAGAATGGGAGAATAATGGAATATATTATGTTTTCAGCTGTTAAATGTTACAAAAGTAGGTCCTGAAAGATCATGGGATTTTTTCTTTTATGGAGGCTTAAATGTGTCATTAGGGTAGGGTTGGATTCATCTGTGCTGCTTTTATTTTTTGTCTCATTTAAAAATGCGATTCTGCGGGGCATTGAATTTGGCTGCAGCCGTGGAAGGTAAACATTTTTTTTTTAATGTTTCGTTTCGATGTATAAATACTATTATTATTTAATAGGTAATTATTACATACAAATTAGAAAACTTGATGCTAAGTGGCTAGGCCTAAGGCCTTTAAGCCATTACAATACCTACATTCTACCGCGTTATAACCTTTCGTATTCTGGTATTCACCCCAAATGGTCTCTCCATCGCATCAATGTCGCGGAAAAGAGACCATAAGGTACAGCTGAGGAAAAAACCCTAAAGGGGAAAAACCTGCCGTCAGAAGCCGAGTACATGCTAATCTATCCGATTTTTGCTTTTAAACTATTTATTTATTTGGCGCGGGCGTCAGGCATTCTCCTTCCAGTGTTTGGCCTCCTCAGCACCTGAAAACAAACAGTACCACAGAAGATCATCCGCACCAACGCCTCTGCCCTTACATTTCCGATTCCCACTTCCCTTCGCCCCCTAATGTGCTTATTATTTTAACCGTTTCCTTTTATTTTATTGGAAAGTGAATATGCAGACCGGTACATCATGGGTGATTCACAGGTAAGGAGATTGCAATTGAAGCTTCGTGTATCGAGAGCTTTCAGTTTCGACTACCGACGCGGCAGATTTTCACATTCACAAAGTAGGTGGATAGAACGCAGACGCTGTCAGCATCGTGATTCTAGAGGCAGGTTGATCTGATGGGCAATATCTGACATCCTTCGTACAAATGGAAACGAATATCTGAAGAGTGGTATACGAAGCAGATAGTGGGCGTACGTAAGAATGCAAGTGGGGCAGCATGGAGAAAAAGAGATCTCCAAGGAAAATGGGGTAAGATGGAGATAGAGAGAGCACATCTACAGTTGAAATTGACTGACATGAATTAAAGGAGAAACGACCTATTAGATTACCCGAATACGACAATTCTCATGACTGCATCATCCGTTCCAGTTTTTTAGTGGATGTGAGTGTTATCCAACCACTGACACTGGAATCTAAGAGCTTGTGAACTACAAAGCTTTTGTGGTGAGCTCCTGACAACGTCCTACTATATACATCGATGAGGCATCAGTATATATTGTCAGTAGCCATATAGTAGCCATCAGTAGATATATGAGCGTTTTCGACTGCAGATTTCTCCGAAGTTCAGTTCAATGAGGGCGTGCTGTAAAAAAATGATCCTGGGCACTGCTATTGTACGCGAATTATCACCATTTCATCAATTTACAATTTCGCGGACTATGGATCTGCAGTCATACCAAACATAGCGCGACCATCTCATGTGCCCTTGGCTATAATTACTCTGTTGCCAACACGTAAATGGATGACGTGTCATGTTCTATCTATCACTGAACCACTTTTGGTACATGATTACAAAAACAGTGCTATCAAAGC
>BLKR01010164.1:0-67152 GCA_011170035.1 Teleogryllus occipitalis
ACGCGGTCTCAGCGAGAAAATAAAGGAAGAAGAGGATAGAGCCGATCTCGAGGGTGCAGGCCCAGAGGGATGGTGCCGTACTGACGGCATGTTGGCGAATGAGGACGAATGGAGCGTACTGACAGAAGATGTGTCGTAGGACCACACAGTTGCAACGGGCGGGGGCGACGCGGTCTCAGCGAGAAAATAAAGGAAGAAGAGGATAGAGCCGATCTCGAGGGTGCAGACCCAGAGGGATGGTGCCGTACTGACGGCATGATGGCGAATGAGGACGAATGGAGCGTACTGACGGAAGATGTGTCGTAGGACCACACAGTTGCAACGGGGGGGGGGCGACGCGGTCTCAGCGAGAAAATAAAGGAAGAAGAGGATAGGGCCGATCTCGAGGGTGCAGGCCCAGAGGGATGGTGCCGTACTGACGGCATGATGGCGAATGAGGACGAATGGAGCGTACTGACGGAAGATGTGTCGTAGGACCACACAGTTGCAACGGGGGGGGGCGACGCGGTCTCAGCGAGAAAATAAAGGAAGAAGAGGATAGGGCCGATCTCGAGGGTGCAGGCCCAGAGGGATGGTGCCGTACTGACGGCATGATGGCGAATGAGGACGAATGGAGCGTACTGACGGAAGATGTGTGTCGTAGGACCACACAGTTGCAACGGGGGGGGGCGACGCGGTCTCAGCGAGAAAATAAAGGCGGAGGCTCCTGAAAGAGAAGGCAACCACAACCCTTTGTCGCGAGACGCCAGTGTGCGTGGGAGGCCGCAAGCTTGCGGGGATGAGCGCCAGGATCATGTTGACAGTGCATTCGGTAGTTAGCAGATACTAACGGGGAGCGAGTGCTCCGGTAGTAAATGGTACGGCTCATATTATTCATCTTTGATCCCGGTGAATAACTTGACAAATCAAACACTTAATTTTAGAGGAGAACAAAAAACAAAGTTTAAATGAATTAAATCAGGGCTTAATGATGTTCAAATGAAGGTAATATTCAAACAAAACACTTTTTGTGTAGGTTTTGTTTTAATATCATTAATCTCTTATTTATAGCATTAATTTAAAGTTGTTTTTCCTCCCCTGTGAAATTAAGTTTTTGCACTTATCAGCTTATTCACCGGAGTGAAATATATGTGAATAAACTGAATATATACACAGAACCATCTTGTCTGTGATGAGTACAACTCACCACGTCACACTAGTAGCCTTTTCTGGCAATGCTGCAATGCGAAGTGGTTGCCTGGGAAGCTGCTGTAGCAATGCTGGCTGTGGTGGAATGGATTATTGCCAACGGCTGAGGATGTAAATGTATAGTATGTTGTATATCGTAGATGACATTGACATTCGGACTGTGGAGTCGCATGTTGCATTGAATTAGACGAACAGAGACACCTGCAGGTTTTTTGACGTTCTTCCTTCTGCATGACAGCATGAGAAATGACCCCACGGAGGGCGAGAGGGTAGAAAGTCTTTTTAGACTATCGATAAGAAAAAAGTTGAAGTGGCTTAGACGAATGGATTTTCCCCACTTCAAAAATGACTCGTGTTAAGGCGTCGGGAATGGAGCAAGCGCATAAACAGGAAAGGGATATCCTACAGATCTTGTTCCTCTCGAAAGATATGCTCTGATTAATTTATTCGGACAAAATTTATTTATTCGTTTGTCTCTTTATTATTCAAAAACCTCGATTGATCGAGTGTAAAAATACGCAGAAGAAACACGTAAAAACACGAAATATGACGCGAGCAATCTTAAAATAACATGGACCAACCTACCAAATTATTCTCAAAATACCAAGACCGTTTTAAAACACCGTTACAGACCATCTTTAAATAACCATAACTCTGTGGCAGCCCATTCAGAACGACTCATTCGAAACAACAACTCCACCATAAACGTCCAGAGCGATTTCCAAACCGGAGCGAGCGGGGCACTTCGTTTCCGCCACCACCGTCGACGACGGCGAAGAGGGGGGCGGAACGATCAGCGGCAGACGGCGTATCAAGCATGTTTCGGTCGCTCTGCCGCCATTTTGGACCCGCTCGGGGCGGATCGCGTCCGCCATAAATCAAGAGGAGAGCCGCCTAAAACGCATCAGATAGACGCGACGCTCATCCTCCGGAAGAGGCACGGAGAGGCCGCGCTCGCCCCCACGGATGCCGTCTCCAGCCGCCAGCAGCATCGTTGACCATAAAGGCCCTCTTTCATCTGGTTTTTATGCGCGGAACGCCGCCGCCGCCGTAAGAACTAACCGCCCTTTTATTGCCGGATAACACGGACGCGGAGTACTTCTGGAGGCAAGGGCATTGCGCTCGTAAAATATGCCGAGATCATAGTGCACTAATCTAGCGGGAATAAAGTTTCCGTTGTTGGAGTGTTTCTCGGGCGAGAAGGCGGAGGAGTGAGGAGCGAAGAGGAGACACAAGGTTAAGTAAATAGTTTTTTTTTTTGGGGGGTGTGATGAAAGAACGAGTGGACTCCTATATTGAAATAATTCTCCAGACCGGGAGCGGTAGCTCAGTGCATCAACTGATGCCACTGCAACGCCTCTGACCGGGAGGTCCTAGGTTACACTCCCCACGAAGGCAGGGTTTTCGACACTAGCTTTTCAGCTCGGTCGAATTCAGTCGCTGTCTGGAGGAGAATTCTAGCGGCCGGCTGCTCTGATCGGTAGTTTTCCGAGTTTTTTCCGATCAACACCAGGCGAATGTCGGAGCAGTACTCTAACAAACGGGCCACGGACCGCGCGCGATCTTTTCTTCCTCTTCCTTACCCTATCCTCTCCCCTTACACACACACTTACACTAACATGCACTACACTACCACATATTCCGGGAGATCGTTTGGGAGCTTAGAGCTTGTTCCGGCTGGGGCGGTGCCCCGCTGGTGGGAGAGTCCTGTTAAGGGGGAAACCCCACTACCCGATGGTAGGTCGGCGCCGGATCTCGCCATCCAGCGGGGGAAGATCGCCATCTCCCGCGAAAAAAATGCACTACACTAACAGGACTAATGACGTAAGCAGCGCCCGGAAACACGAAAAAATCAATCAATAAATTCTCGAAAATAAATTTAGATCGTATTTTCAACAAACAAAAACTTGCGCATTGCGTATATTTTGTTCATGGATGGATCTTACATCGAAGACTTCGATTTTCAATTAAGATGAGAGAGTTTGTATTTGAATAACATTAACATAATAATAGTAAAAATGCTATGAAATGTAAAGTGTGACCCATAATTAATTAAAAAATAACCAACATTTTAAACAAGCTCTGAACACACTTCGGTTAGTTATTGAAATAGCATTACATTTTTACATTTTCAAAAAAAAACATGTACGCACACGCTTTTGCATCAATACCAAGGCAGTCGTCCTATTTATGAGGGCTACTTTACACACTAATGGCATCTTGACGCACACACTAACGTTCACGTGCAAGAGATAAGATTCCTTTGTAAGAACGATGGCTGCAAAGAGCGTCGCGATGTTTTATTCATCGGCCTGCAGGTGAAAAAAAAGATGGCCATCAAAGCAAAGACAAAAGCCGTGTTTGCGCAGACGCGCAATTCCAGTCCCCTGAGCGTCCGCGCGCCTTCTGGGCGAAGCAGGCGGGGCGGCGACATGTCTCTTATCTGCCAGCGACGGGAAGTGTGAGGTTTTCTCCTTCCTTTCAAGAGATAGCGACCAAGGAAAATAGGTGGAGCCAAGTTGCCTTTTAAACTCTTTACAGAAATACACATTGGCCTGAAGCTTGTCCTTCACGGTTTTTATTTCTCAGAATGTGAATAGCAGCATTATATATGTACACATATATAATTCATATGTATATATACATTTGTGTACATATATACATATACATTTATAATATATATATATATATATATATATATATATACATATATTATCTACCTCTATACTGTAGTTTATTTTCATTCTCTATACTTACAATTTTTTTAAAATAAATTGCGAAGTAATATCCGTGTGACACAACAAGAGTGGTATCTTGTCAGCAAGTTTAACACATGAAACTAAACTAATTTCTTAATAGGTAGTTAGTGGAGCAAGAAATAAGATATGTACATGGTCGCTATTCAGTAAATACTTCGCAAAACTTATTTTTTGTTTTAAGCTCCTTGTTGAAAAAGTTAAGGCGGAGCATGCTACTAAAAAACACAGAATTGATTGCAGAACCAATACTCGTAAAATTTAATGAATATGGGGTATTTGAGAAAACTTCGTAAATTATATGAAACAAAAACAACAATTTTTAGCAAACAGAATCGCAGAACTGATAATTATTCAATAATATCCTTATACAATACCAAGTTATCTAAAAAATAGTTCTTTCAAAATAAATCTGCATGTTTGGTTTGATTTTATAAATGTAAACCGACAAATAAATATTTTCGAAAAAATAAGTAATGTACGGAAAAGCGGACGAGGGAGAGAATTTAATTTTAGGTTTTAAGTATTACGAAAGTATGCCCTTGAAATTTAAAATATCTATGTATATGAAATTGTTAAAGCAATTATATATTAAGATCTGAATTTTTTTAAACCTTAAAACTTAAAACATTTAAAATTGCTTATAAAACTTAAAATTATTAAAATGTTTATTATTAAAAACAATGCATTTGGATTCAAATAAATTTCCATCAAATTTTATACCTTTCGGTTAATAAATCGGTAATCTGGAACACAGTATTTTATACACATCCTTGACCCGGTAGTATAAATAGGCGTATCTTTCCTAATCTGTGAAAGCACGAGGAAACGACCACCTTAAAAGCGGTTCGGTGTGGCCTATCACGCGCGCTCTGGCGGCCCGCTGCGCGAGCAGGCGGGGGCGCGCCCAGTTCTGACGGGTCGCGGTCGCGTGGAGCCGCCCGCCGCCGCCGCCGCCGCCGCCATGACGGGCGGAGGCGTTGTTTACAAACAAGCGCCGGCCACGGCCATTACCTCTGGAGGCGGGAGCCGGCCCTCGCCCCCCCCCCTCCGCCGCCCCCCCCCCCCGCACACGACGCTGGACGGACGCGCGAGGGGGGTGTGGCCACGGCTAGCTTTGTATAGCTGAACCGCGTATAGAACGATTTTCCTAAGGATGAACCAAAGTGACAGCTAGTGCTGGCAACATAGCTGATGGTTCTGTGGTCGTCGTGCCCTCGAACCCAATGGACTCCCTTCCTGCATTTGTTCGTTTGCAGTTGGCTATCTTGTAAATGGCTTCGACTCTTCCTTTTGTGATGTCCTCGTCCGATAAAAAATTAGTGCGCCGCGAGCAATAATTGAAATTAGGAAGTGCAGTGTTATGTGCTCTTCTGAAAAATTTCTTTTTTTTCTATTAACCTTACATTGAATTTTGTGTGATAAATATTATGTTTATGTTAAAACCGAGACTTGAATGCGAGATGCGTACCGATGCACGTGGTTCCGGCCTTTGTGCTGTTGTGTGGCGAGCTGTGATTGAGAGCTTTCTATATACATTCGTGGCAGTTTTCTTTTACTGGTTATGAGAGCATGTTAAGAGATTTTCCACATATGTAATTAAATTTAATTATTTCCCGAACTCACGCACGTGCGAAATACATCAGCGAAACTCAGACTTCTGGATAGTGATGTCTTCTCAGAAGCCATAACCAAACACTTTACGAAGGGGCTGAACGGCTGTCACGGCGGAGGGATACTTCTCTGAAATACATGTGATGTTCACTTGTTTTCGCGAACTGTCACTTTGGCTCATCCTTAGGAAAATTGTTCTATAGAACTCTTCTATAAAAGGATTTTCCTAAAGGCGGCTCCACACATTCGTTATTCGGCGAACAGCGAGCAATCGCTCGCCGAATCCAGATTAGTGTGGATGAGTTGTATGCTATTTGCCGAGTGACGATCATTCGGTGTTCGCCCTACCCACCGCTTGTCGGTCTTTTGAACACATCAAAGGAAGCGAACATTCGCCGAACACGTCAGCTGCTCGGGATTGGGCGAGCACTAGATCGCTGCTTGGCAAATGCCGAGTGTGGAGCCATCTTAAGAATGAGACCAAGTGACAGCAAGTGCTTGCAACATAACTGAAGGTTCTGTGGTCGTGTGCTTGAGCCCATTAGACTCCCTTCCTGCGTTCGTTCGTTTGCAGTTGGCTAACTTGTAAATGGCTTCGACGCTTCCTTTTGGGATGATCTCGTTCGACAAAAATATAGTGCGCTTCAAGAAATTACTGAAATTAGGAAGTGCAGTGTTATGTGCTCTTCTGTAAAAATTATTTTTTTTCTATAAACATTACATTGAATTTACTTTTTGTGAAATAATTATTACTAGTGAGAACCCGTCAAAATTTGACGGTGAGATCTGAGATAAATGTAAAATACTGTGTCCAGACTAATGTTCACAATATGTTGCATTGTTTGGATCTTCAGGGTATAACGAAGGTATTCTGTGATGTGGAGTTCCCAAAATTTTGAACACGTATGGCCTATGACCAGGTAGCAATGCAGTATCTGCACCAAATGACACAAAAGAAAGAGCACTATTATACTGACGGATATTATTTCTAAAGAACATGCAAACTGTCTACTCCACGATGCAATTATTACACTGACACAAAACCTTGACGAATTGTAAACAAATCTCAACAATCAAAACAAAACATCACGCAGCGCCACCATGAAGCAGCGTGGACATCTATCGACTCATGTATATCGATTTTGAAACAATCACCCTTTGGAAGAAAACAATTGACTATAGATAAGCGTACTATTAAAGAATGATTGAATTAATTAATTTACACCGTAAATGTTGGTGAATGAACACAAACAATATCAGATAACACATCTAGGGATCACATTCTTTCATTTAAAGGAAAAAATACAACAATCGGTTCAGTAGAAGCTCTAAACGAAGCCATGGCAGAATACCTTATTTTTTTAAATATATAGATGTTTATTTTAAAACCGAGACTTGAATGCGAGATGTGTACCGGTGCACGTGTTTCCGGCTTAAAATCACTTTTCTTTCTATTTACATTATTGGCAGTTTTCTTTTACTGCATATGAGAGCATGTTAAGAGATTTTCCACATACGTAATTAAATTTAAATACTTCCCGGACTCGCGTACGTGCAAATACCTCAGCGAAACTCTTAGATTTCTGCATAGGGATGTTTTCACAGGAGCCATAACTAAACACTTTACGAAGAGACATGGCTGAACGGCTATCGCGACGGAGGGATACTTCTCTGAATTACATGCGATGTTCACTTCTTTAGCAAACTGTCACTTTGGCTTATTCTTAGGAAAATTCTTCTATAGTGCGCAGAGGATCAGAATTTTTCCTTAATACTGTACCGTTATATCGCAACCGATTAGAGGGACGTAATGCTACTGTTAACGCCCTGCATCCCTTAAGAATTTAGTAGTCCGCTGTCTGTAAAGAACTGAAACAAACGCATTGAAGCTAAAGATAGCATTTGAGTACAGTTAATTCCAAAAACTGTAGCTCTTGTTTAAATATATTTTTCTTGCAAGCACATGTTATTACGAAAAAAACAGAGCGAGTTTTCTAACCGTACTTCTGGCAGTTATCAGCTGTTGACGATTTCATCCAATCGGGAGTGTATATGTCACTACCGTGACGTTACTATGGTGACGTTCAACCTCCCGATTGGATGAAACCGTCAACAGCTGATACCTGCCAGAGGCACGGTTAGAAAAACTGCACTAAACTGAACGACCCACGGCCGATAACACACTTCATAACCATCGGCTGAAGCTGAGCAACCTCCCTTACGACATTCAAGTACGCTAGTACTAGTACTAGTACTAGTACGCTAGTACGCTACGTATTCATGTAGCTACGCGTTCGGTGTCCGTGACGATTGATTCTCGTATGGTCCGATTGCCCCACGTGCTCATTGCGTCAATTAGGTGGCATCAACCAACCACTGCGTAGCCCCAATCGTTCTCGCATCCGTCTACCATTTCGTAAGCGGACAGCAGCGGAGAGAAAAAAATTGGAAGGCACGCTGTCCTTACAACCTCGCGACAGAGGGCCTTCCGTCGAGGGTTTATACACCGCGGAGCATTTCTAGACACCGGGAGCGGTAGCTCAGTGCATCAACTGATGTCACTGCAGCACCTCTGACCGGGAGGTTCTATGTTACACTTCCCACGGCGGCAGGATTTTCGACACTAGCTTTTCAGCTAGGTCGAATTCAGTCGCTGTCTGGAGGAGAATTCTAGCGACCGGCTGCTCTGATCGGTAGCTTTTCCGTGGTTTCTCCGATCAACACCAGGCGAATGCCGGAGCAGTACCCTACCAAACGGGCCACGGACCGCGCGCGATCTGTCCTTCCTCTTCCTTGTCCTATCCTCTCCCCTTACATACACACACTTACACTAACATGCACTACACTACCACATATTCCGGGAGACCGGTCGGGAGCTTAGAGCTTGTCCCGGCTGGGGCGGTGCCCCGCTGGTGGGAGAGTCCTGGTTAGGGGGAAACCCCACTAGCCGACGGTAGGTCGGCGCCAGGTCTCGTCATCCAACTGCGGAATATCACCGCCATCTCCCAGGAAAAACATGCACTCCACTAACGGGACTAATGACCAAAGCAGTTGACGCGCCCGGAAACACGAAAAAATCAAATCAAATCAATCATTTCTAGACAGTATATTTGAAGTTGGAAATGGTGCAAAATGGTTCAATTATGGTCCGTTTGTTATAATAGCAGAACATCAATATCTTAAGTCTGAAGTAAACATTTAAAAAATCGTCACATGCGTAATTTCTTTGCAATTAAAAATCTTGGAAATATGCGAGAATATTTCATTCCGCGTTTTCATTTCCCCTTTTTCATCATTCTTTAAACGAGGAGTTTGTAGTTGTCAAAGAAAAATCAGTAATTTTCTGAACAACAACGTCCGTCATACATTCTTGTACTTCCCCTCGAATTCTCTAGTTCTAATACCATAAGCATTCTTGTAAAACATGTCAAGAGTTCAAGATAATTGCGATGACATGCTGTAGGAGATAAAATGCCATACCGCTTGGTAACAGTATTTTCCACTGAGAGGACAGTCAAAGTGAATCCTGTAGATAATTTAAGACTGGTTCAATGAGGTAGTGTTTTTGTGAGGAAAACATTGCGCCATTTAATGTTGAATTTATCTTTTTTTGCCAGAGAGGAGATGCAATTAATAAGGTTTCACTCAGAAAATGATTCAAGATATTACCTAATTTTCACATTTCTACCCGAATAATGTTTTGGGGCTCAAAAAAACCTGTACTTCGTGAAAGGAAATAATACAATTATATTATGGGGTATAAGTACAGCAGCTCAATCTCTTTACTAATGATTTTTAAGTTCAAGAATCAATGAATTAATGATATATGAACATTCGTCGCGAATATAAAGTTTCACACACACACACACACACACACACACACACACACACACACACACACACACACACACACACACACACATACACATACACACTGAACCTCGGCCATTCGTATGCACCATCTAGTTCGATGTGTTTCCAACTATATTACTCCGTGCTCCCCTCCTATTGGCAGGTGTCCAACCACAGCTATGAACGACAGAGGAAGTGAGGACCAAAGTGTATTTCCTGATGTGAACAAGCTTCCCGCAACAGATGTGAGTAAAACCTTTCTAAAGTGATTTCACACCAAAATATTAACTGTGTTTGAGAGCGTGCGGTTTGACAGAACTGTATAAATATTATTCAGGTGAATTTTTTTCCCTCTTAATAAAACCACTTAAGCCATTAAAGAATACATTTACGAAATTAACTAGTGAAACTTTTTAAAACGAAAAATTATGCTTTAATACTTGACTAAATTGCTTGTTTTACTGAACTAAATACTAAATACTATAACTAAATTGTTTGCTTTTATCCTTGGAATATTACATTATGTAATTCTTAAGGATTTCTTTTTAAGTGTAATAGTTTCTTCAAAATGTAAATGTGTTGAAATATAGTTTCTGTAAAGTGTGAATGTGCTTCCAAGTCTCTTCTACACTTCAAGATCATGCAAATATAGTTCCTTAATTCTCCGAAAACCGAGTGTATCAAGTAACCTTTGCCTCGAAAAGAGAAATAAGATATTTTTGGATGTCTGTTACTTGCCACTGACAAATACTTTTGTCTCATTTCTTTGATTCCTTATCTAACACACGTTTCGTTTGTAACCGAGAAAGGTGCACTAGTTCTGAAGAGAAGCTATATTATTATTATTTGACAGAGACGTTGCTGATTGAGGTATCTTCCTGAAAACGATCTGCTGGTCTTAATTAATGGAGATATCACTAGCAACAAGCAGAATACAATATTTGTTGTTACAAAATATTTTATTACATTTTAAATATTCCTACATTAATTGCCAATAAATGTTTCCTAAATATTTCTTTTCTACAATTTGTGTGCAATCCGACTTAAACATTTTATAAATAATGAAAGCAAATCTTATAGAAAATTCATATTTTACAGCAGATGTATCATCAAAATATCTATTCACTTTCAATTTTTAAAGGCTGTTAAAAATGTATTCCAATAAACATTGGACTTAATCAGGTCCTTAAGGGATTAAATTAATTCTGGTTCCCAGCAATTCACCGTGCATGTATAATTGGCCAGAATCTTGCAGTGTATCATTTTGACGAATAGGAAGAAAAGAAGTGATAAGTTTGTACAACACACGCACGCTTCTCTGCCGTTCACAACGATTCCCCACCATAGCCCCACCGCAAGGGCGTTGGTTCCTTTTAAAAGTTAAATGCCCCGGGAGGGTGGATCGCCAGGCCACGGCCGGCCTTAATAGGCAGCACCCTAGTCAGCAGCGGGGGGCAGCGGTGGCGGCGGCGGTAGCGGCGGCGGGGGAGGGAGAGAGCGGCGGTGGCGGCGGCGGCGGTGGCGGCGGCGGTGGCGGCGGCGGCGGAGGCGGCAGAGGCGGGGACAGAGGCGGGGGCAGAGGCGGGGCAGAGGCAGGGACAGGAGGGGGGGCAGTGGCGGGGACAGAGGCGGGGACAGAGGCAGGACAGAGGCGGGGGCAGGCAGGGACAGAGCAGGACAGAGGCAGGACAGAGGTGGGACAGGCGGGCGGCGACAGAGGCGGGGGCAGAGGCAGGGGCAGAGGCGGGGACAGAGGCGGGGACAGAGGCGGGGACAGAGGTGGGACAGAGAGGCGGGGGGCAGAGGCGTGGGGCAGAGGCAGGGACAGAGACAGGGACAGAGGCGGGGGCAGAGGCGGTGGCAGAGGCGGGGGCAGAGGCGGGGACAGAGGCGGGGACAGAGGCGGGGACAGAGGCGGGGGCAGAGGCGGGGGCAGAGGCGGGGGCAGAGGTGGGGGCAGAGGCGGGGGCAGAGGCGGGGGCAGAGGCGGGGGCAGAGGCGGTGGCAGCGGCAGCGGCGGCGGAGGCGGCGGAGGCGGCGGCGGCGGCGGTGACGGAGGCGGCGGCAGCGGCGGAGGCGGAAGCGGAGGCGGAGGCGGAGGCGGCGGCGGAGGCGGCGGCGGCGGCGGCGGCGGAGGCGGCGGCGGAGGCGGCGGCGGTGGAGGCGGCGACTGGTCCGGGCGCGCTCGGGACCCCGATTTACGGGCGGCAAAAAGAAGAAAGCGCGCCGACGTAACGGATATCGTTAGCGGGCCGCAAAACGATCAAGACGCGCGAGGGACGACGGACATTCCTCAGCCGGCCGGCGCGGCGTCGCGTCCCAGCGGGGACACCGCGCGACGCGAGGCGACGCGACGCGCCAGAAACCATTGAGCGCGGGCCACGCGCAGGGCCTGGGACGGAAGCACGTCATGCGGTTCCAAACAGCGAGGCACCCTCGAAGCATACGGAAACTACATGCAAGCATCTCAGATGACCTTTCAAAGAGAATGAAGCGAGGTGAACTGAAAGGTTGATTCAGAGGCAATGACTCCAGGCAAGAATAAGACATTAATTATTATTATTATTATTATTATTATTATTATTATTATTATTATTATTATTATTATTATTATTATTATTATTATTATTATCATTATTCCTACAAACATCCCTTCTGGCCAAAGACCTGTTTTAAAATTTGTTAAAGTTAAAATTAACCTTGTCTACATCAGAGGAGCTATTGCTAATGATTATGGTTTTAACATAGTTTAGAGTTTATATCCTAATATTATAATAGCACTAATTAGACCGTTCTTAGAGCTCATTTTGAATTTTAGTAAAGTTCACTAAATAGTTTTACAATTTTCTTTCTACTAAGTTTTCGGTTTAGTAACATTAATTAGTTCACTATTTTAACCAATTCACTTTCGATTCACTCTGTTTAGTTTAGTATGAATGACAAAATATTATGTCGATCTGAAAACTATATTAATAGAAAGAACCTTGGAAATATGAGATGTCAAACGGGAAGATTTTGAGAAGATTTTTGTGAATAACACATTTTGTCAAGATTGCCACGTAGAGACATGCGATGAAAAATAAATACGTTTAATTGCGACTGAATGGTTGCGCAACATAATGCGATCAACAAGAACTGCAAAACAATGGTAATATTGGGAGAAACAATAAAGAGGGGGTGGGGGTCATTACCTTCGGTTGCCTGGGGGGTCCTCAAATCAGTTACTGCTCTGGGCATGTGGGGTCTTTATAAATTGATGTAAATTAATTTTAAATTTTAGTGTGATAGAATACACGAGTCTATTTACTCCCTTGGGTCACAGAGGTGAGTTATTATTAACACAAGTGACGTTGTCGACGGAATTCTCAGAAATTTCGCCGTTTCCTGTGGCAGGTCTCCATCGTTCAGCAAGTCCCGCTACCACGGTTCACCGCTTTTGGATTCTGCTCTCCCTTATGACTGACAGGCACCTGCTTCAGCCGCCTGCAGGCCTATAATTCTGGGTGTTCGTGATCCACGGTTCGTAATGGACTTCTCAAGCACAGCTGACCGCATTGGGCCGGTCAGAAGCAGTGCCAGGGCCCTAGATACCTGAACGAAGATTACGAAAGTAGGCTATATACAAACTATAATCCCTTCTTTCCTTCCCGTGTTTAAAATTTAAATAAATTGTTCTTTCGAAAGAAAAATAGAAAAATACTCATTTCGAGATTTGAGATAAATTCATGATATCCGTAGAAACTGTGTCACATAAAACGTCAGTACACTAGTTTGTTTGTTTGTTGTTGTTGTTGGGTTTTTTTTTCTGTTTTCAAAATTTAAGTAGTGTATGACTTGGTGTGGGGATCACAAAATTTTGAAAATGTGCACACAATTCACTTTTCCCCATAGCACGTCATACGCAGTTTTAACTGTTTTTTGACGTAAAAATAAATAAAATAAATAAATAAATAAAGTTATTATTTGACACTCTAAATTTAACATTTTGTTAAAACCATTAACATTAATTAATATTAACCTTTAATTAATAATAATTAAAAGTTCAAAATGTTAATACCACTAACATTTTGTTAAAACCCTATTAAAAAGTAAGAAAGAAAAATATGCTTGCTTCCCATTGGGAAATAAAAAAACTCTTTTCTTCTTTCATAAATAAGCACTCAAACACCAAGTTGTGCGAAACAATTGTACTTTTAAACATACAAATTAAGAGATAAATACAAGATTTTCAATACGACGTAAACAGAAGCTCGAGAAGAGATGAGACGTATTATTTGAGTCGGATCGCGTATTGCGTGCGTCGGTAGGGCCGCCTGCCCACTTGCAAAGCCGCGCTCGAAGGAATGCGGTGACGAATCAGCGGAAGCTGAGGAGCCCCGGACGATGCGACAGACGCTTCTTGAGAGGGAATTTCCCGACTGCATCTCGCGGTTAGGTGGCCTTCACACCCGCTTCCCAGGCAATCCCTTTTCACTTTTGGCTACCTGAGAAGGCATAGCCCGCTTGCATCCCGCGGTTAGGTTGCCTTCACACCCGCTTCCCAGTCAATCCCTTTTCACTTTCGACTACCTGAGAAGGCATAGCCCGATTGCATCCCGCGGTTAGGTGGCCTTCACACCCGCTTCCCAGTCAATTTCTTTTCACTTTTGGCTATATGAGAAGATAAAGCTCGATTGTATCCCACGGTTAAGTGGCCTTCACACCCGCTTCCCAGTCAATTTCTTTTCACTTTTGGCTATATGAGAAGATAAAGCTCGATTGTATCCCACGGTTAAGTGGCCTTCACACCCACTTCCCAGTCAATTTCTTTTCACTTTTGGCTACTTGAGAAGGCATAGCCCGATTGCATCCCGCGGTTAGGTGGCCTTCACGCCCGCTTCCCAGACAAACCCTTTTCACTTTTGGCTGCATGAGAAGGCACATCCCGATTGCATCCCGCGGTTAGGTGGGCTTCACACCCGCTTCTCAGTCAATCTCTTTTTACTTTTGACCATCTGAGAAAGCATAGCCCGATTGCATCCCGCGTATAGGTGGCCTTCACGCCCGCTTCCCAGACAATCCCTTTTCACTTTTGACTACCTGAGAAGACACAATCCGATCGCATCCTGGTCGGTGTGTTGGAACAGGGAAATGATAAACAATTTGGTTATTTCCATTCATGAGTTACAGAAATAGATGTTCTTGCACCAGGAGAATACAGGTGAACGTGGTAGAATCTTCAGAATTGAGTATGCAATCTAACTACAATATACTTATTTTAAGTCTCATATTTTAATGAATGTCCATGACCCCCTTTTCCCTCCTCCCTGGAGCAGTTCACGGTATACCTTTACTCAGGTTTCATAAATGAAGAATTTTTTATACAGATTAATTACAAAACACCTCGTCGTTACTCTATTTGACCATTATGATACAGAAGTAATACAAAAGGAATAACCTCAAAAAGAAAAAAAAAGTTCTTCTCTTTCATGTTCTTAAGAAATGAAAGCAAAAGGACAATGATTCCAGGACGAACTCTTCCTTATAGCCTACTCACGAGGAAAACCGAATCGGACAATGCCTTTTGGGTCGGTAGGTAAAAAACGCTTGGATGCAATCGGGATACATCCTCTAGAGATACCCACATGATTTTCTAAGCTAGTGTTCTCGGAATGCTGGCTGTTTCACACTTCCTCGCACGATTTCTTTCACGTTCAGCAGAAAGTGAAGTTTCCTTTAGAAGATTGAAACTCTAGAAGATTGTAATCGGTCCTGACTCCTGTCAGCTATAATGAACGCACAGAACTTCTTTACGTCCTTGTGTTTTCTCACCATTTAAATAACGATCGTGTGAAGCCGAAGGTGAGATGACTTTGTATTAATTTACAGATAAATTATTACTATGAAAAGTGAAAATTAGGAAATTCTAAACTTTTTTTAATTCGTCGAATATTGTAAACATAGAAGTAAAGTGTGTATCTGAAAACTAAATGGAGAATTTTCGTAAATCTGACGATATTCTAAATTTTCATATCTGTACAATCGATCATTGACAGTAAACAAGAACATTTGTTGCATCTGTAATGATATAAGATACCGAAAAACCGTTCCCCTTCCTTTGAAGGTCTATGCCCCAGCTTTGAACTCAGGAAAATTATGTTTTTGCCATATTTTAAACAATCTCGACAACTTGTGAAACTAACACAAAATGTGAGGGAACGACATAAATCAATTAAAAAGTAATAAATGGCCATCGGAATGCCAATTTTTTTAGAATCTCATGCACAGTATTCTATAATCAAAATAGTGAATACTAACCAAAGAGATGATTTCAATATTTAAAGTCACTCGTGAATTTAGGAAAAGTAAACAATAGAGTATTTATATTCGTTAATCGATGAAAATTACGATAATGTACCGCAATACGCTGCATTATATCCATTTAATATTAGGGCACATACAAATAAATTCTAATTTCTTAATAATAAACTATCACAGACAACACGAAAATACGAATAATGGCGAGTAAGGAGACGGAGTTCTTAGTTTTCATACTCAGTAAAGTCGGCAGTTGTTTGTATTTGAATATGTTTGTAATGATATTGGCTGCGTAGGTGCTAACGGTGAACGACTCCTTTCCATCACTTGTGAGCATTGCGATGGCCACATTCCTCTGGGAGCGTGTGCCATCCACGCGGCGTCGAGGCCATGTGCTCGCCGCGTGCGGGGGCGGTCCAATGCGGATTCGAACGTGGGCTCGGCGGCGGCGGTGGCGGCGGCGGGCAGGTGTGCCCGTGGGCACGCGCCCTCGAGGCCAGCTGGCGGCTTCCGGGCTTCGCACGGCGGGCACCGCCGCCCCCACCGCCGCCACCGCCGCTCGCAGCTGTCGGTCGCTCTCAAACGGTCGCCGCCACCGCCGCCGCCGCCGCGGCTATTGTCACGAAGCGGTTTCAGCGTCCACTCTGCTCGCCATGCACCACCAACGCGTCATCCCAGCTGCGCTTCACCGTTCACTTCTTCGCTTCTCGCACCACGCGCCTACACACACACGCACTTCACTTTCCCCCACTCGCGTTACGCGTCCAACGAATATTGCCAATAACTGAGAGAAAAAACTCTTCTCGAAAAAAAAGGTTTTAAAAGGTGAGATTAGGGTTTTTTTCCGAACGATGCGTCGGCTGTCCAGGAGTTCCTCACGCGCCGCGGCGTGGGCTACTCACCAGTCGGAAGACGAGCGCGATGTTTTCTCTCTGGCGGGGGCCTTGTTGACAACCACGCACGCACCGCCTTGCAGCTACCACGCACCCGCACGCCGCTGCGGCTCTCCACTCTCGCCTGCCGAACGTCAACTGGCTGGCTGGGTGCCCCCGCGGTCGCCGCCGGGGTTCAAGGCTCCGCCCGCTAGCGCCCCTGGCGGCCGTTGGGAGGACTGCGCGATCTGGAGATGACTTGCAGCGCGACTTGTGGTGGTATGAGACAATACTTGACCAACGAGTGGACTTCAGAAGGGAGAAGATAAAAATAGATAGTAAATAATTGTATAAAACTACCTTCGAATAATAACCTACTTGAAATTTAAAAATAATTTCGAAAACTTGTATTACAAACTCTTTCTATCGACAAATGACAATTGCAAATTATATATTAAAGAAAGGTATTGACAAATCGAAAAATTGTTGGAAGTCATTTATTTTTAATCGCGCTACTTTACTTCGTAGTCAGGTTTACTTTTTACTTTCTCGTATATTATGTACTTCCGTTGAAAAGAAAAAAAAGTATTGTAATTCTGCAACGATTTGTTTTGCAATTACTTTTTTTGACAAAAGCTCGTATTGTGGGGCCTTCATGTCGAAAAAGAGGATAACTCTTGGTCCAATTTATCGTAAATTACTTCCTCTAAGACGATGTGTAGTCATATTCGCTAATTTGGGAGACACTAATACAGAAAAATTGGTAAATGATGCAACTCACATGTTCTTTGACGTCGCTGATTTTTCGTAAATTGCAGAAGTGCAATTATTTTGGGGTCTTCCTAGAACTACAATATTGAGAAGGAGATTTTTTTCCTTAATGAAATCTCTTCCTTAAAGAGATGTATTGAAATAAGGTTGTCGTGTAATTTAGAGTCAATTAAAGGAAATTTTAAATTTAAAAACATAATTTTTTTTGAAAAATCGCTCCAAACTTTTTCCTTCAATTTTCTTCTCGTTTCTAACAAAGGTCAATAAAAATAATTGGTGCTAGTCCCAATTTTCGGCAAATTCTGCGCATTTGCAAAAATTGCAAACATTCCAAAAACCACACAATTGAAGATAGATATTTGTGCTTTAAACAAAATATGTTCTAAAACATCAGCTCTTTAAATACGGTCAAATACATTTTTTTATGAAACGAGTACTTTTCACTTAATTTATGGTTAAAACGAATGCAAATTATAAAAATAACCTTTTTTCAAAAACTGGTCTTATGTTTTTCTTTAATTTTTTTTTCCGTATATTAAACATGGGTCGCTTAAAAGAATGGCATAGGTTCCCACGCGCGCGCGCCCGCTCTCTCTCTCTCTCTATTTTGAAAAAGCGTGATGGAAATATTGAGCTGAAACAATTAAATTTTTAACCATCGGTACGAGATCGAAACTCACAGCTTTTCCGTAGCATAGACGTAAGGCTTACGGCGAATTAACTCGAAAGACCTGAGTTCGAGACTCGGTACGGAAAATGTTTGCTGGTTGAAAACATTTTTGCAGGTTTATGTAGTAGTATAATAGTGTGTCAGCTAGAAAAACGCGAGAAAGTATGTGCTGTTGTAGAACCACTAGTTACTTATTCGTAAACCTTCCCTAGCTCAAAGCTGTCTAAAATAAATATTCGAGGCAAGCTTTTGTCAAATTATTCTTATTTGTCTATATTCTGCGATCTAATTGAAAGTCCATACCTCATGCGCCGCGTTTGGTATGACATTTTGTAGGTGATGGCTGAGAAGTGTTAAGACAAAAATTTCAGTATTTTAATATTATTTACGCGACCATTACACATGCAAAAGAGTATGTGCTGTTTTAGCACCACTATTTTACTATTGCTAAGGTATGCACATTTTTTGGCCCCAAATGAGGAAATACGAGTTTTAGTATATAAAATTTAAAAGGTTAATGTCAGTTATCTGAGATTTTTGAACGTCACAGTGATTCACGTAGTCTGAAAGAGTTGTGAATGTTTAGGAGCTACGAACTATAGACAGAAACATTAGCGAGTGATAAAGTAAAAAGCTTGCTATCTGTTTTGTATTGTTGTTTTGTAATGAGCAATGTTCTAGTATTCGTTTGATAATACGATTGCTCAGAACGGTATGTAATACATGCGTAAAGACATTAAAATACAAGTTAGTATGCAGTGGTCTCAGAATCAAAGTTACAATTTAGGAAGCCTAATATGGGAGTAACCCTTTTCCCAATGTACGAATGGCGGGGGAATTTCAAACAATGAAGTTACACATTTGACATTCACCCCTGGTTGTTAGGCTTCTCACCTTGCATTGGTGTTTGGAGGGCGCACGAAATATCTTTGGCCTGTAAAAACCAGTGTATGATGTGCTTTCTGCACAAAAGGGACAAATACCACATGTGTAACTTCATTGTTTATTTCCCAACACATATTCGGATATTTTCTTACACATATTGGGAAAGGGATATTCGGATACCCACATGGCATAGGAGTTGGTTATATATATATATATATATATATATATATATATATATATATATATATATATATATATATATTGAGATATACAAAATTTCTCTACATTAATATCTGGCAAAGATCTTAGCGTCCGACTTGCTGGGTCAATGGGTCACGATATATTATAATCCTTATTACCTTTATAATGGATTATAGGATCCGCAGACTATACAGCGCAGCTGGGAATCTGAAATAGAATGATTCTATTCCTAGTTCATTACTGTTTGGATTGACTAAATGAAAGATCACTTTCTTTTCTAAAGAACAAAATTTAACAAAGTTTATTGTTACCTTTTTAGCAAACAATTTAGTGAATTTAATAAAATGATTTGATGTTATGCCTTTGATCAAGATATCTTTGAATTTACAGTTTAATACCGCGGTTAACTTATCTATTCTTCGTTGATGTCCCTCGTAGACTTCTCAGTCGAAATATCTTGCGAGCTTGCCGTAGTCCAAAGTCCCAAGAAATCCTCTTCTGCCCCTATCCAAGCTGGTCTCGAACTATCAAAATTATCAGTCCCGATTACGTCCTATGACATAGTCCCGAAATCTATTACTCGATTACCACTCCCGACAAAGTCCCAATTTATGCATCAATATTACTTCCACATGCAATATCTGCAATATCATTTACTGTCCTTAAAATTTCACGATCTGATAACCCGATTCTGACTATCTGTATTATACTCGTTCCCTCTCACGAACCTACGATCAGTTCAGAAACGCGATGCCGGTCAGAATGAAATCTTCCTGCATGATTCACCCTCGAAGACTTCGTATTAAACTACCTTCCTCTTTTTTCATAACATTTGACCGTCCTTCTCTCACCCAGCCAATCCATACGTTCGTTATATTTTGGTGTAGCTGACCTTTCGATCGTCTAAACTTCTTCGCCCAATCCCAAATTTTCTACTTTCGGCATCCAGCCACCTCTTAATGCATTTACAAAAAACAAAAACTACATTGTTTATTCACGGTCGTTGCTAAGCCCTTGCTCTCGTGATATTTCCTAATGCATGTTCCACCATATAGTCTACAAATAAATGTTAGTTTATTTTCATGTGACATATCGGTACGTCACTATATATATATATATATATATATATATATATATATATATATATATATATGTGTACAGTGTGAAATGAGGATGGAAACTCCTACGTAGGTTAACCTTATTTATGTGGTAAAAAAGCCGGTTCGTATTTTCTATAAATGAAGATAATTGTTATGAACCTAATATCCTCCTGGAAATGAACTACTCACGTTGTATCTGGTGTCTCTTCTGCTCTGATTTGTCTTCTGTTTTGTTGATCTGCTCCAGATGGCAGCCCAGTGTAGTGCCAACGAAAGGCTGCTAGTCCTTTTTTATTTATTAGCTACCCGTTCGTCTGAAGCCTTTCGGGGACTTTAAGTTTACATACATGAAAAAGATTAAGATGTTGAGATATCCTCAGGCGAATGTAGTACGATAGGCCTGTTGTGAATTCAATTTTCATAACTTGTTGGAATCTGTAGGCGTGTGTCCAGATGTAATAAGGTGTTAGAGTGGAAGTCTGAGAGTGGAAGTCTGCATTACTACGAAGGGCGAAAGAGGTCTTTCGGGAAGCAAGAACGAATGTGAAGTGGGGGTTTGCATTTTTTCCCAGGTGAAGATAGTGGTGCCAGCGATGGAAGAAGAGAGTAGAATTTTCTCAGATTGTACGAATATTGAAGGGATTTGGAGTTCTTGTAAATTTGGGAGTTGTATAAATCATGAACTTTTAAGAATCCATTTGCACAGAGAAATTTCTGTTAATGAGGCAAGAATTTTGATATTTTTGCTTTGGTCCTTCAACTATCACAACTGAAGAATATAATTACTATATTATTCCTTGATATGCTGACCCAGTAACGGAGGTCGCTAAGAGATGAGTGCAGAGGTAAGTTAAGTTCGAGTGGTCGTGAGATCGAGTCCGCCGTAGGCTTTCTGTGACTTGGCGTAGCCAGGGCTTTTCCAAACCACCATATACCACTCAAGATGGCTCTCTAACTCAAAAGGACGAAAATCGTGAAATTTCATATTTTTCAATTTTTATGGAGTCGTAGGCTCGTTTTTATTCTTTTTACATGTTTCTACCAATTCTTTTTTAGTTCTTGAGAAAATAATTTTTTGGAAGCCAGTGTCACCTGTCAAACCCTTAATGAACTTCAGATGCATTTTCCCTAATTGGCAATTTTCAGTACATTCAAGCATGTAAAACATTATAAGTCATTATCTATTAAGGATAATATTTTAATTCTTTTTGCAGCATGTAACCTACGATTTGTTCTAGTAAATGAACTAGAATAGTGAAAGTGTCAATAAAAGTTTCATTTAAATGAACTGAAATGAACAGAATAAATTTACAAGCAATATTTTTTTCTCAAATAATCAAATCCTGTCTCTTTAGTTTGCGCAGAACCTTGGCCATTATTAGTTCATTCAATTATAATAGACAATTGTGATTTATAAAAAAAGAATTATGAAAATATATTAATTTGTTGAAGAGTTATGCTGTTGGAGGTAAAATTTTGGGCAATTATTTATAAACAAAAAAAAGAAACAATTTTGATCTCTAAAAGCATAAAGGAATCAGATGTACAAGGAAATGTATATATGAAACCCCATGATGTCTGCAACACAACATTGTCTTTGCTTCATCACGGGGACAAGTCCCCAGGGTGGGCACCTATGCCTTTTGGCTTCTATCCTCACCCCCCACCGACGAGCAAAACGTCGGCGGGCTGATGTCCGGATCCAGCCGGAACCCAGTTTGCCCTCTCGGCAACCTCCCCATACGATGCCTGGGTAAGGGCCGCCCTGCTAGCTCAGAGCTCCTAGCTTTCCAGGCTAGTACCGGGGTCAAAACAATGAGACACTCACATGACCCGGGAACAAGTTCCCACCTCTTTTCCGAGAGTATCGGGCCACTGCCAGGATGAATCCGAGAACCCAACTGTGGACCACCTAAACTAAGGTCCAGGCGGCTCGGAGCCACCATCCCGTCTCCCCATTGTTCACCTCCAGCTTTCCGTGTAGCCACTATCGCGGTAGGTCGGTGCCGGATCTCGCGGTCCAGCGGGGAAGATCACTGCCATCTCCGGGGGAATGCACTACTTACGGGACTAATGACCAAAGCAGTTGACGCGCCCAGAAACACGAAAAAATCAATCAATTAATCAATCAATATAAGGGGAAAGAATCCCCGGTAGACAGCTAACTTAAAGAAAAGGATCACTCACGTTCCCACTCCTTCCCCCGCCCTGGTTAGGATTTAGTAGGGCGATTTGGCCCAGCATGCGGACAGGGGGAGTATTAACAGTGCAGCAGTGGATTACGGACCGAGATGCCACGTGCACACCTACTGGCTCGTCATCTTGAAAGAGCGTAGACCTTTGGCGGCCGGAGTCAATAGCTCTTGGCTGCCCAGGAGGCGACGTGTCCTAGTCATAGTGCCTACGTTTCGGCCACCATTCTTGCGACCTTCCTCAGGGGCGAAATGAGCCCTGAGGAAGCGTTTAGCAAATTCGTCATGAGGAAGGTCGCAGAAGGGCGAAATGAGCCCTGAGGAAGCGTTTAGCAATTCGTCATGAGGAAGGTCGCAGAATGGCGGTCGAAACGATGGCACCTGTGCCTGACGCGGCGTCTACCGGACAACTAAGTCGTTTCTGTCCGTTACCTTTCCATATTTTCAGAAAACTCTACATTTTCTCAAAAAAAAAACAACGTTCAAATCATTCAATTTCAATGAAAATATGTAAGTAAAACAAGTTTCACACTTGTATGATATTCTTAAAGCCATATTTCCATTCTTCTCTATTGGCCAGAAAAATTGGGAAAATGTTAAAAAAAACTACGCAATTTTTGATAAAACGCTATTATATATCTGTGTGTGTGTGTGTGTGTGTGTGTGTGTGTATACAGATGAGTCACGTAACTTTAGCACCTCCTATAACTTTTAAACGGCCGAAGTTATTGCAATGCATTCACGAAAGTGCATGTGGGAGTGAGGCTAATTCATGCGTGTGTGAATGTACATTTTATCACTTATGTTTTACGAGATATTTGAGGTAACTTTGTTTTTTCAAATGGAACAATACATACTTTTCTTATAATATTATACAGATTATTTACTATATTATATACAATATTTTTCAGTCTATCATGACGTGCGTAAAAAGACGTATTCGATTATATACATAATGTCATATGTTAGATAAACATTTTTCTGAGTAATTTTTTTGTTACTCGTGTTTAACAGATATTTTGAATGTAACAGTCCACCATACAAGGTCACAAGCGCCCCACCAGCAAACGCGCGCTCGGAGAAGGGAAGCTGATTTTAGTATCTGATTTTAAGCTTTGTAATAGTGCAAGCATCCGTAAGAGAAACTACAGTCATTTCTGAAGAATCAAAATAGTATTTGAACGAACGAACATCCAAGATTTTTTCTTTAAAGAGGATTTAGAAGCAGTTGAGAGTTATTTACGACCTTCGGCAACCATTAATAAAACAAATTGTGGTCAGTTTCATCTTTTGTCAGGATGTTGTTATAATCCTATATGAGTTAAATACCTCTTTCTCCACAATTGGCTTCCCAAGTTTTTGAATAGATTAATCTTCCCCTCTTAAAGAGCCTTTACTGAGACTATTCCACTCGAGAAAATAAAACCAATAATTTTAAACTATACATACAAAATGCCCAAGTCAGGGCGGTGTATCTCAAAAAGTTTATCGCTTTTTCTATCTTATTTTTCTTACAGCTTCTCCCTACTGTCCAATCATAAACTGTTACTCATCTCTTAGGAGACGGTACACATCGATCGCTATGTCGATGCCCTATAAACCGCGTATGAACTACTCGTAAAACATGCCCTCCTCGCTTCGCAAGTCGGAAATTTATCGACAATTCCCAAAGCACTCCCTGGTAGTAAATGCAGATGCAAACTGAACTCAAATGACGGCATGGTAGATTCAACAGTTTACATTAAATAACTTTTCTAGATTTCTTCAGGCACACTTTACTCGACCTTCGATGCTTCCTCTCGTGTCAGCGCAAAATGCCTGCATTTTTACTTTCAGGCTTTATTCCGTATATACATGGAATAATGATTGATTGTTAGCGATTCCAGGCGCGCCAACTATGATCATAAGTCCCGTAAGTGTAGTGCGTGTTTTTGCTCGGGATGTGGCAGTGGTCTTCCCCCGCTGGATGGCGAGATCCGGCGCCGACCTTCCGTCGGTTAGTGGGGTTTCCCCCTAGCCAGGACTCTCCCACCAGCGGGGCACCGCCCCAGCCGGAACAAGCTTTAAGCTCCCGACCGATCTCCCGGAATATGTGGTAGTGTAGTGCATGTTAGTGTAAGTGTGTGTGTAAGGGGAGAGGATAGGACAAGGAAGAGGAAGGAAAGATCACATGCGGTCCGTGGCCCGTTTGGTAGGGTACTGCTCCGGTATTCGCCTGGTGTTGATCGGAGAAACCACGGAAAACTACCGATCAGAGCAGTTGGCCGCTAGAATTCTCCTCCAGACATCGACTGAAATCGATCTAGCTGAAAAGCTAGGCAGCCGTCGGGACTTGAACCTAGGACCTCCCGGTCAGAGGCACTGCAGTGACGTCAGTTGATGCACTGAGCCACCGCTCCCGGTACGTCTCTGAACAGGTAGGATAGTATCGAGAAGCGCCGGACCAGCAAAATGTAATAGAATGTCTAAGAAGCTCTCGCTCTATAGATAACATTGCGAGGAACGTTTGTGCCCTTCAGCTTCAATCTTCCAATTTTAAGGCCCAAGAACGCTTCGTCTACGAGTTATTGAACTAAGTCGATTTTAATAATGCTGCCGAAGTATTGTGTGATGCATTTGACACGATTCTTTAGATTCATTTTTTCTACAAATCCTTCGTATTTTCAAAGTCAAAGTGCAAATTGTCACGTGACCGTGAAGTTATATTTCTTTAGAGACCTCATTTATGAAGATCGGTTGCGTGTGCGCAAAACTAATCTATACTACTGAGATAAAATAGGAGATGATTTTATATAATATAAACAATTAAACATGAGATGAAGTAGCAGCATCTGGACTGTCATATGCTGTACCAACTATATTTCCACCTATTTTCAATTATTAATAAATCGCTCTGTTTAATACTACATTTACTTATAACATTAGATATAACATCTAGATCTTTTACTAACCTGCTCAAAAGAGCATTTACAGTATACTGTATACTAAGTAGTATTAAGTATACTAAATGTGCTACTAAGTAGTTAGTATACTGAATGTACTACGACAATAGTCCTAGTTTTCTTTAAAATGCTTCAACTTGTCCAAGATACAAATTAATTGGTTGAAATTACTAATCACTCTAAGGAAAGTGTTATTTCCCAGGTTTTACAATGCAATATCATGACAACACGCTGACTTGAAAATTTCACCGAATCACTGTTGATAAAGAAAATACTGGCACAGGTAAAACAGAATCCAATCCTAACAAAACACAATCTTCACTCTTCACTGTACACAATCGTACATTCTTTGCCAGTATTGTTTCTTTCTTCATTTTGACGAAGAACATCAAATTATGTAAGAGCTCTCTTCCCATCATAGTTTGATTTAGTTTCTAAGCTCTCTGATAATGCCCTTCTCAAATTTTCTTGAGCCGTCTGTCTTATCTTCCGGATTCACACCCAGAACATCCTGGCAATTTTGTGGAGATGGTTCCTTCCTTGAGTTTCGGTCGTCTCACAGTTCACTGTAGCTTCTTTCGTTATTTTTCATAATAGCATAAGGACTTGCAGGGAATTTCGCTTTTATCAAAATGAAATGTTCCCACCTTCAAAGAAATGAGATCGAATAAACAAGGTAAAACAATTATTTCTCTTATATTACCTATGTTAGGTCTTTAAAATCATTCACAACAGAAAAATAAACGAAATTGTGAAAGAAATGTAGGCCTGTGCTTTCATCAAATTTCATTTCTAATTCATGTTTTCAAAAAAATATGTTTCCCTCTTGAATTGTCCTTGAATGTACATTGTCTTAAATTAACAGGATTAACAGAGAAATTTGAGGGGTGAGCGATAAAAATGGACAAAAAGATTTTGTATAAGAATAAAATGAGCGTTTGGTGATTAGTAGATATGATGTGGTACCATACCAAATGCATGAGTACAGTTGGGTATATAACAAACTTTTCACAGAAACAAGAATATCAATACTTACATTTGATAAATGAACGGTTGCACTATACACTTAAAAAACAACCTTCATCGGTATCAAACAATTATTAATACTTCTAATTGTCTTGCGGGAGCATTTATATTTATTTGCATTATCTTGAATTAATGATTATGCAAATAAACCTCATCAGTCGGCGCAACCACGATGTACTACTCGTGCAACTTTTTTTGAACGATGACCTTGCTTCCCCCTCCCTTGAGCAATAAACAGTTGAAGGCAGCGAGCACTGATGACAACATTCCAAGCATTAAAACTTCGTTGGCGCGAAACAGAAGCAAGCCAGGGCTAGTTGCTTTCATAGTCGAGAACTTCTGTTCAGCTTTATTACCACGATGTAAAGAAATGTCTGAGGCAGGTCCAGGACCTTCAAGGAAGACACCTAAAACTCCTATTTACTGTCCCTGCTGTTGCCTACCCAGAGCGATGACCCGACTGCACACGTAGCAGGTTCAATCTATCGTTCAAGAAAAGTTGCGCGAGTAGTATACAGATCGCATATACATAAGATGAAATCTAAGCCTCCTAAGCGTGACGTCACAAAGATCGCATCCAGCGCCGAGTAATATAGTTATTGGATAATAGTACCTATAAGCGCAGTGCCAGCCCAAAACTTAATACAATGTCCGAAAGTACCTGATCCAGTAGATCGAAGTGAAGAACGTTTCTTTGAGGCCTTTGTGCTAGAAATTTTAAGTTTTAAGGCCCTAGAACGCTTCGTTTAGGAGTTAACTATATAGATTTTGACAATGGTGTCGAGCGTTACAGGCTGCATTTGATATCAATATTTAGATACTTTTTTTCAACAAATTCTTGGTTTTCTTAAAGTCAAAATGCAATTCGTCACGTCTCCTTGAAATTCTCTTTCTTTAGAGATCTCATTAGTAAAGATTGGTTGCTTGTGAGAGTCGCAAAAGGTATATATATGTATACTACTGAAATAATATAGGAGGCGATAATTTCTGAAAGATTAATTTGTAAACGTATAAAAAATCTCGAAAGTAAAAAATGAACAAAGAAATTTGAAATAATATACAAATTCGTACTTACCATCCAACTGCCCGGAATTCATTCTCACATTACGTTCACGTAGCGTAGGATGTTCAGAGTTTGGCGGGATGGGAAGGCGGGATAAATGGCAAGTTGCCAAATTACTAAAAAAAAATCATAATAATAATAAAATACTCATTTTTTCAAAAAATTCAACATAACCTTATTTGAGGATCTGTTTTTTATGAACATATTTCATAAAGCGAAAAAAATATCTTCACAATTGTAGTTGTAGGAAGACCCGAACAATTTCTAATTTTTTAAATTTTCGAAAAATCAGGCATTTCAACGAACATTATACCTGCTCCATTATTTTAAACGTCCTTTGCTATCTAAGGTCCAAATTTAATTTAAAAATTGTGGTGCCGTTTTAAAAAAAAATGGTTTAAAGAAAATAAAAAATACAAAATATCACACAAAATACTCGTTTAAAAAAATTGAACATGAGATTATTTTTAGATTATTTCATGAACACATTTCATTAAAAAAAAGGTTTATTAAAGTTTATTAATGTTTATAAAGGTACTCAAGTTTTTGAAAAATTGTACATGACCTAATTTCAAAATCTGTCTTTAAGGAACAATTTCATTAAGGAAAAAAATCATATCTTCATAATAGTAGTTGTAGGAAGACGCCTAAAAAATTTGAATTCGCAATTTTCGAAAAATCAGTTTTCAATGAAAATGAGACCTGGCCATTCTCTTAAATGTCCTTTACACTATCCAACAACAAAATTTAATCGAAAACGATGGAGCCATTTTTTGAAAATGTTCCAGGGACTTCATGTAAAGTATCCCCCAAAATTAAAATATGGGTTTCAAATTCAAGAGGCCGCGACATCTGCCCTATCAATTAATAAATGGCAATTTTGAAGAAAATCGGCTGAACTGATTAACCGCTAGCCTTGTTCACAAAAAGACAGACGTTTTCCCATCAATCGATTTTTCTGTATCAAGGACCACAAAACATGGATTCTGGCTACACCACGTGTTAGAGATTTTTTTCTAAATTTAGCAATTGGATTTATCCACTTTTTCGTTACCAGGGCCCAGCAATACGAGTTTTTTCTGTCGAAAATTCTCCGTTTTTTCCAGCAGCATTACATTACTTAAAAGTATCGCTTTCATGTTTCCTTTGTTTTTACTTTGATGTACTTCATATAACTAACCCCCCAAAATTAATGATTTTTTCAAAATCGCAGAGCTTTGACTAAGGCCAGATCGACAAGGATTTATTCAGTTTGGAAAAAATCCTACATATAATGGGCTAGCTTTTGATTGTAGTGGGCCCATTTTTGGAATATGAGAGAATATAAACTTTGAGTCGTACCTTTGACTCATATCTTTCAATTCTGGAAAGTTTCAGAATTGAAAATTCAGTTTCATAAAAAAATGATTTTTTTTTAAATGTACAAAATGAACAAAATGTTGCATTTTGAAAATGGGATCAAATACATACATACCCTTAATTATTTTAGAAAAATGTAATGACAGTAAAATTCACTTACAAATAGTACAATGTAAGCACAAAATTGTAAATTCACTTGCAAAAATTACATATATACACAAATCTCTCCCAACCAGCACATTTTGTGTGCCCACCTATGACATGTATCATGCTGTACCCAATCTCCACCATTTCTGTCTTCGGAAAACAACCGTTGGCAAAACAGACAGGAAGCATTCACTTTTCCCCATAGCATGTCATACGCAGTTTTTACTGTTTTTTGATGTAAAATAAATAAATAAATAAATAAAGCATAATCTTGTTGATGGGTTTTTGTGGGTTGTGATCCCTCAAATTCCGAATCGGAGTCATCCAGGGATGTCTGTGTCTGATCTTCTGAGTTGGAGGAAGTCTGTGATGAAGGACGATTTTTTTCTTCTTGCTCTTTGATTTCTGAGGTTTTTGCTCTTTCTTCCTTTTGTCTTTCACCCCTTCAGCAGTCTTCTTTTTATCAATTTGTAGCGGTCCTCACGGTTGGAGCTCGGATCAGTGTAGCTCCTCACGGTAAGTTGTTCCAGTGATCAGTGATGTTTTAGCTAACTTTAAATGGAATAATTATAATTAGTAAACAGTAGGTACATTGTAATTAGGCACATCATTTTAAAGTTATTTGAAAATGATTTTGGTCTCGTCCAAATATGGGCTACTCCAGAGAGGTAGCCTGTTTTTAGACCTCACTCACTAGCCCATATTTAGACCAATCCCCCTTTTACAAAACCATCATCTTTAACAAAACTACCAATTGAAGGACTTCGAGTCTGGCCAGATTGACCAGGAAATATTCATTTCAGAAAAGAAATCTAGGAACAGTTTAGATGCTAATATTAATTTCAATATCTCGGAACTCCAAATGTGTATATCCATTGAAATCTTGAAACTGATTTTCCACGTTACTCCATATATAAGTCATATTGAAGTAACAATGAATTCTCCAAAGTTTTACTAATTTGAAAATGGTTATCACAATAATTCTTTTGTGAATAGCTCTGAAGAGATCTTGTTTTGTGATTGAAATTACTATTCAATAATTTTTTGATGCATCCCTATCTATTCCAGAGAAGATATAATCAATTACTTTCATACAACATTTTCTTTCCACTGTAGATTTTCAAAAAAATATTTTTTGTTTATAATCATAAAAAATCAGATTTTTTACAGTTTTTTGTCAAAACTAACTTTCTTAAGGGTGGGAACATATTTTCATCCAATACAGATACTATTATAGGCTGCAGATATTTATAATTACAACACGTCTTAGAAATCATATCCATCAGATGTCAGTATATGTCAACAGCTCACTACAAAAAATCCACATTGAATACATGTATGTTACTCTACAACTCATTGCGATATACATTAATTAAAAGGGATACAGAGTTTAAGTGCCTTGTTAAATTTTTTGCAAAACTATTAAATATTAAAACTATAAAAACTTTTATAAACTACAAAACTGTTTCCATTCAATTAGAGATTACACTGAGCATCCAAGAGAAAATAATATTCATTTTAACAATCCATTAGTTAGAATTTGGAATGTAGAAGTCTAAAAGACTAAATTTTCTTTACCAAGTTTCAGCTTCTAAGTTTATGACCCCATTTCGTTCAGGTTTCTCATTGTTTCCTTGATCCATTGACCAAATGCTGGGAAGGCTTTTTTTGCTTCTGGGCATAAATGTAGCTTCAGTATGTACATATTTTGTGGAGCTCTCCTTTTCTTAATTGAGGTAGGAGTAAAGCCAAGGGGTGATGGTTGTTTTATTAGCAATACAATAATATCAATTCTGGAGTTTGTTTGCCAATGCAAATAAGTGCTACCCAGGTATTATTAGGATGCAAAAATGTGTAGTTTTAACTATTCTAACCATACTTTGTTTGTATTTTTATTCATCATCGAATGTTAAATAGTGAAAGGTTGGGGAGTGATTCTTGAGCTCAAGAAAACATTCTCCCCCATATGTCACATAAAGGTTTTCGGTATTTTTTAACGAAATAAATTACATAAAATGAAATCAAATCTACTTATAACTGTTACTGATTCTGAGGTTTCAATAAAGGGACATTTTCACGTCTATCTTGCATATCCTCGTATCTATCCCTTTGCGGTTTGTGATAAATGTGTGTCATGTGATGAAGATAATGTTGATGTGAAAATAATAATGCACTCTGGTAATACACTGATTTATTATTATTTGTCAACATACAAATACACAACAAAATAATTTGTGCTTATATCAACTTGAACCTCATGTTTCAAGAATGGACTTCTGTCATATTTCACAAAATATACATTAGTTCACTTTACAATTATCTATTTCATAGTAACTGTACTTTTTCTAGTAATGTTATTGCTGCTTCAGCTTCACATTTCAATTCAATAGGAAGAATATGCAGGTCCTCTTCAAAGACCATTGTGCTTGGAATTACTCCAGTTAAGAGTACATTTCAAAAAAAGACACAGATTGCCCTGAATAGTGATGCTTGAGGATGGAAACCTGTTAGAACTACAACCACTGCTGCTTGATTTGCTAGAGAAGTCCAACCTTGATTCTATCACTCTGGAAATTACTCTCAGTTACTGGCATTTAATACAATAACAGGTTGATATATTGGCGTTTAATAATCTTCTTAATCAAAAGATCCCTTTACATAAAACATCATAAAATATGAGGCCCATAAACATGCTTTCAGAAATTTACAATACAATCAGTAACAACTAAACATATTTGAGGCAGTGAAAATGTCACATTCACTTATCAAACAAATTATATCCCGATAATCTAAATCTGTAAATACTGATTCATAACAAGGAACATTTATAACCATAACTTATAATATATTCCATTCACTGCATAATAAAAACAACGTTGAAAATAGAAACATTAAAGTAAACAAAACTTTTTCTTTAATTAATCATGAGAGGGGAAGTGGTCCAAAGGTAATGATGGAATACTAAAAGCTCAGAGAAACTTACATGCCATCATTTGTGCCACCTGAGCTCAAATGAAATTCTACAATGCCATAAAACACACTATGGTCATGCTGTGAGTTTGTCTTTCATCGAATAATTTGTGTGATTCAAAATTTCAAAAAACTTTATAAGAATACAAGGTGGTAATTTAGAATTTATTTTCAATTCACTGCTTGGGATTCAAGAGAAACCCATAGGACTAAAACCTTGATTAGTTTTTTCTATATAAATTTTACTTTAAAGACAAAATAACTGGAATAAAGGTATCAAGCTAGCACCATTATTTTAACAGTCTTACTTATTTTATAAAGACTTATTTTTTTCACAGAAAACTGTTTAATACTATTCATACAGGTGCTTAATTAGGCAATATTCTTATCTGAATGACCTTTGAATTCCTTGCCTGCCGCTTAATGCAATACTATTTAGTCACTAAACATAATGAGTCACAATAGTGAAAAGCAGTGAAATTACAGATGATATAAAATGTTTTATCATTGCAGAAAAGTCTTTTTGAATATGTAGCAGTATCATTTGTGATAGCAACATTCTTTCAATAAAATGCAGTATAAGAACACCTCTTAGGAAGTGGGATATGTAACAATGATCCACCAATCACACATTTCTACTCTTTAGTTTTCCTCTAATTGACATATTCTTTACAATAACACACATTCAGTAGCACTCTTCTTCCCATGGAGGCCCTTTGGTTATAGGCGTAGCTGAGTGGAGAACTCTCCCCTTAAAGAGCACATTTCTTTTATTTTCTCACTGATGGCAAACAAAGAAAGGAGAAAGGTATTTTACCATTGCAAAACACATTAAGACTCATAAATTAATCTTAATAGTTACTTTTCTGATTTCATGCCTTCCGGATTCGCTTGAACTCTCCTAACCTGACAAGTTGTTTCACCTCCATCTCCAATTCAACTACATGTAGTACCTATTCTCTGTTTACATTACTTGTAGTAATTGACTATGAGAAGACATTCTCTGAATTCTGGCAAGTTTCTTTACAAGGAAGTTGGAAACAATAGAAATGCAATATCAGGAATGCAATTAAAATTACATTACTAACACAAAAATGATTATTTTCATCCTTTGTCTATTTATCAACTTTCCTTTTGGGTTTCAATACATTCAAAGTTTCTTGATATTGAAAAATGATATACTCAAGTTTTATTATATGCAATACATGTTACAATGAAGGTCTGAAATAAGCATTTTTTTTAACAATGCTTCAGAAATAGATCAAAGAAAAAGGGGAAATTAGGGCCCGGAAGTTCATGGAAAATCCTATTTTTAATTCTATAATATGCTATTAATGAAATGGTAATAAGTAACAATGAAAAACAGAAAACCATTAGTTTTATAGTAGATAACATTACATATTTAGTTACCTTCACAATTGTGCATCATATTTCCCTTACATTGAAGTTTATGTTCACATTATTAAATTTTTTGCCTTTGGATGGCATATTTCTTCCAAAATTTTTATTATTATAGTTATCTCTGTTTCTTTAATAATAAAAATGTATTCTCAATATTCTTGACCCATAATAAAACACAACAACAAACAAACAAAGGACGACAAAAAGGGTTCTGTCTAAATATGGTTTGATGAGTTCCACATGCACTTCACGGAGTTCAGAAAGTTCCTTCGAAGAACCCAATACTTGACAGATTAATTTCAAATAAGAAAAAGTTTTTTCTCAAGTCACCATTGAAATGTCATATTTTCTGAGAAGTTGCAACTCACAGAACAAAACTTCTTCAAACAAAACCAGTTCTAACAAAATTGATGCCATTTTCAGAAAGAAATTTCTTTACTGTTGTGCAAATGGATGATCCTGAGAGAAGTGTCTCAATTTAAGCGACAACAGTAGAAATAAAAACGTGTTCAATGAAAGAAAATTTGAGCTATGTTCCTTTAAATTTTGAATCATTAACATCGAACATCACTCTGATGGAGGCAAAAGGTATTAAGAGACAGATACAGAAAGTATTGAGGGGGGAGGATTTGGAACGTAAATATTTTTGAAACAATAAAAAAGGTATGTGATCAGCATTTGATAGTTGTTTTGAATAAATAAAGAAAAAGAGAGGAAAAAGTTGGCTTTGCAAGAGGAAGAGAGGAGAAAGAACTTCCTAGAATAAATAGAAGTAGAGAATATTCTGAAAGCAGCTAGGAATCCTTGGGAGAAAGTAAATGGAAATAAAAGGAAGTAACTCAGAAAATCCTGGTAATCATCTTTCACAAAATTATTACAGAAATAAAGAAGACAATAATTATTGGCAGGACAGCATTGAGCATGATTTGACCAGAAGATACAAATCATTTTAAATATTGCCCTATCACTTCTTGCATCATGAAACTTTCTTTCTCCTGCTAAAAGACCCTGCTAGCCCTGTTTCACCTTAATTAACCTATGAATGATATTTGTAGTCCGTTAACTATTATATTTTCTGGGGTTATTGTTTCTATTGGTTGTCTTCTTCTTCTTCTTCTTCTTTTCTTTCTGATCTTATCAAAAATAGTTTTCATTTCAACAAAACTGGTTGCATTAAATTAGAAAATTTTGGTGTCTGTGTTAACGAATTTGATGTTTCGTAGTGAAGATTGTTTTATTCTCATTGAAGATTTCATTATTTTGGAAACATATTCAACAACTTTCATTGCATATTAGTAAGCATATTTTTTCTTTCGAGAGAGCATTAACTTCAGGGCCCTAGCGATACTAAATGAAAATAATACATAAAGTTTACCTTTTGATAGCTACTTTTCCTACATTACAATTATTGTACAAAAAAATAGTTCCTTAAAATACACTACTATTCATTAAAAGGGTTGTAACATATTATAATCATGTAACAAAGGTAACTAAAGTATACAAAATAATTTACGTTTCACATCAACACAATGAATTTTATCTTTTACGTATATAACATTGATTTTTCTGATTCACATAACATGTAAACACCCCATCTATATCTTTTACAATACCATATCTTTCATAATATAATAGTCTCTGTTATGATAAATAATCTGAACAACACTATAATTTTAAAAAGTTACCAACACCATACAACTCATGCTATGAATAGCAATATTGCTGCCTTAGACTGCAAAAGCATATTATATATTACCCCATCTGAAAAATTGTGGTTGTGACCAGATGATTAATAAATTACATCACAAATTGAGTTTTTTACTTGCATTCCCAGTATTGTTGAATGTCTTCAAGGTGCTTGTAAGCACGCATAGTGATATTGAGAGCAGGATGAACAGCCAGAAGATCTTTCTCGCTCATTAGGCTTAACCCTCCTAATCCTTGAAAAACGAAAAGCAACAACTTAAATTAATTAAGACAGTGTTTTAAAACAGATTTAATAACCGAAAGTATACGGGAAAGGACACAATTTTCTTTTTCAATTCTCAGGAGTCTATTGTCCAATTAATTTTTATGTTTAGTGTCCTCTTAATTAAGACATCAGAAAACATAAAAAAATAAACATTCTACAATAAATTATTACATTATGATTTCATCCTAGTCATCCACAATTCATTCTGATTGTCCTTCATTGAAACTTTCAATAAAATATAGAATACTTTTGTAAATGTTATGCAGGCAGATAGTGTAGTGGCTTCAAGTCCAGCTATTGCATAATACCCAAAATGTAATAGAAGGGTCCAAAAGATTTTTCATAAAAAATAGCATTTTTTAAATCACTGTTTGAAAAGTGAAAGTAGATTCACCCTGGAACCTGACTTCCAGCTTTTTTTGCTGAATCCTACTGAGAGTTGAGGGAATCTTTCAAAGATGTAATAAAACATTCAAAAGGGTCTCATTTTGTAAATAAGGGCATAAAAATCTTAACTCGAATCCTTTGAAACCTGAAATCCTGTTTTTTAAGGCCCACAGATGCATCATTTCTGAGTTATGCATGATGGTGAAGTATGCAGCAGGTTCAGGGTGCACATAATTTTAATAATTAATTACAAAATATGCATGATCTGCAACACAATTTCAGACATCATCGACCATTGTCTGTACAAATACCTTTTAACTTTTCTTAAATGCTTGATATTTCTTTTATTTATTTATTTTACGTCAAAACAGTTAAAAACTGTGTGTGACGTGCTACGGGGAGAAGTGAATTCTGTGCTAATAAATAATACTTTCTTAAAATGAATGCAAAAGCTGGTATAAATATTGCACCTAGTCATGAATAGAATAAAAGGAAGGATTCAATTCAGATGAACAGGTGATGAGAAAGCTGTCACTGTAACCTAACATTTCGAAAGTCTTGTCATTCAGACAAAACCACTTCAATGTCATTTATCCTTTACTTGTGCTGTGCTGAAGCTCCTTTCATTGATCTCAGCTTTCGGATGGAAATAATAGGTATTTCCATTACTAAACTCACTCCAATTACATTATTTATAATATACATTTCATCTACCTGGGGAGGTAGAAACCAACTCTATAAGACTTCAACCTTTAATTTTATTTCACTTAGGGTTATGATGATATTTATAGACAATGCAAAATTAAAAGATGAGAATGCACACTGATGAATGAAAGCATGAAAATCTTAGAAAACTTATAAATATGAATGCAAAAAAGAAGGACCCAGAGGTGAAAAGAATGCCTGCTTTCTGCAGCACCACAATTCACCCTACTATTCTTTACTTCTATTGCTTCTTTTGCATTCTTTTTGACAATTATCTACAACTTCTTTTAGAAATTTATGTGTAAATATTTGTCCACAATGAAATAATGGTACATTGCTTTGTCAATTTTTTAAAAATTTGTTTTTGCATCTAGATTGACACAATGTGTCTCCAAGCCCCTTGGGGGGGGGGGGTGTTCATTGAGTGCTTTGCACTTGGGAGTAATCCTCCACTATGAATTGGGCTTAAGAGTAATCCTCCATTAACATTATGTCATATCAGTCATGTCTCATTGCAGTCAGTTATCAAGAGGACTGCCAGGTAGCATCTATGTATATGTGCCTCTTACACCACACATTCCTGTGTTACTATCCAGTGGCCAGAATTGGGGTAGGTTTTAGGATGCTTCACAGGGGTTGGACTAGCCCCTGTGAAGCAGGCAAACTTGTTTTATTGGAACAAATTTCACATGAGCGTGTCCGGGAATCGACGGGGAATCAAACCCCGACCTCCTTGGTGAAAGGCGAACGAATTCGCCATGGGCCACGAGTGCCATCATTAAACCAATTTATAATTAATTCATTAAAGCAAATTATAATGAATGACAAATATATTTGAATTTTGGTTCTCATAAATTTAATAACAACATAAAACAAAATACACACACCAAATAATCTCAAAATAATTGTTGATTGATTTTTCGTGTTTTGGGTGCATCAAATGCTTTGGTCATTAGTCCCGTAAGTGTAGTGCATGTTTTCCTCGGGAGATGGCGGTGATCTTCCCCCGCTGGATGGCAAGATCCGGCGCCGACCTACCGTTGGCTAGTGGGGTTTCCTCCTAACAAGGACTCTCCCACCAGCGGAGCACCACCCCACCCAGGACAAGCTCCAAGCTCCCGACCCGTCTCCCGGAATGTGGTATGTAGTGCACGTTAGTGTAAGTGTGTGTGTAAGGGGAGAGGATAGGACAAGGAAGAGGAAGGAAAGATAGCGCGCGGTCCGTGGCCCATTTGTTAGGGTACTGCTTCGGCATTCGCCTGGTTTGGATCGGAGAAACCACGGAAACTACCGATCAGAGCAGCCGGCCGCTAGAATTCTCCTCCAGATAGCGACTGAATTCGACCTAGCTGAAAAGCTATTGTCGAAAATCTGGCTGCCGTCAGGACTCAAACCTAGGACCTCCCGGTCAGAGGCGCTGCAGTGACATCAGTTGATGCACTGAGCTACCGCTCTCAGTCAAAATAATTGTTATTGTACTCTAAAATTTCATGTTACATATAATTTGCAGAAATATTTTTCAGAATGAAAGGCACTGAATTGCACCTAATATTCGATAATGAACAATCGACAATTTCTAGCAATTTCTAGTTACTGCATACAACCAAAAGAAATTCTATTTATAACTTACATATGAAACAAACTCCCAAGTTCCAACGAGTTTTATTAAAACTCATAATGAAATCACAATTATTTCATTAAACATTATCGTATTTCAAACTTGACAAATAATTGAAAACATTAAAGTAAAAGAAAAATCATACCTAAGCAAGTGTGAAGAGGATCAGCTCGAGTGTCCCACCATTTAGAAAATCCACCAGAAATTGCATCTTGAGTTGAAAGAATGTAATTTCTATTCGATTCATAATCAACAAATTGATATACTCCCAATAGCTGCAGAAAATATGAATATATTTACTTCACAATGAATTTAAATTCTACTGCACATAAACTCGAAGAAGAGAATACCTTGAGAGTAGCTCCAACCCAAAAAGAATAACATGTATCAACAGGTTTATTGGGGCGACCCTGGAAGCCATCTATCTGTCTTGCTATTGCCCATCGGCGAAGACCTTTCAACTACAATATAAATTAAAACAATTGTTACAAATATATTTTATTCTTGATACCAGTCTGCAACAAAAATAATTCTTAATGAAATCTACGGCATCAAACAAACTTTGACAATGAATACAAGTATTTTCTAATATGAAGAGGCAAAATGCAATGTGAACTAGTCTATTCTTTTCCCAGCTGCAACCAGCTTCACTGATACCATTTTCATAATTACTTCTAAAATGAAGTTTCACTCATTTTTCAAATACCTCATTGTTTCTCTCTCATTCCTCACTATTTCTGCCGAAAAATCCCTTTTCAATTTCACTGATTATTAAACAAGGTTCTTTCTTATGACTGATTGTATCATACCTGCCAAGATTTCAATTTAAATTCTGGTTTGATAAATGTTAAGAATAAAACTAACATTTGAACCAAAATAACAATAACACTTAAAAATTTACATAATGAGAGAATAAGTGCTACTTGAGGTTATTTTTAGAATCAACCTTGGCATTTTGTATGATTACACATTACATCAAAATAATTTTAATCATACATTATCTTATTATTTTATTGTCATTCAGAATGCAACTGTTTAATCTGAGTAATATTTTTTTTATTTCTCATGTTTTCTTTGTAAAGAACTTCTCAATTTTATTGTTTTAATTTACTTACATTTTATAAAAATGAAATCATTTTTATTAATAACGTTACCTAGTAGGTGTTAACTGAAATAAACTCAATAACTGTAATTTGTAATAACCACTTAATTGAGTGTTCACCTTATCAAATTTCAGTAATTTAAAAGACAAGAGGGGGCAGATATACACATATTTTTAAGTGATTAAACACACAAAAAAAATTATAGATCAAATAATATTCTACCTGTCACCGTACCTGTTTCTCTGTCAATGCACTTTCTAAACAGCCCATTAATGATAGAGCAGCAACTGCACAGAAAGTTGAACCCCCATGTGACTCATTTTCAGGTCCTTGTCCTATACCACAATCATACGACTGAAACATGAATCCAAAACCTTTGCTAAAGAAGTAGTTTCAAGATCATACAAAATAAGTAGAAAAATGATTTATTCATTGGTTAAAGAACTTACAATACTGTTTTTAATAAACCGTACAGTCTTTTCAATATCCATTCCGGACCAGTCATTTAATATGTAACATATACATGCAGCACAATATACAAATCGCATATCATTCTCACTTCCAGACAGTGTTGAGCAGAAACTATGCACAAAAAAATTAACAATAACTAAATAAAATAATAATAATAATAATATCTGTACATTAACTGCACGCTATATATTTTGATACTGTAAAGGTTACAACTTCACTCAATGTTTACCTTCCATCTTCTTGTTGCAGAGCTCTTACACCTTCAATCACTGCAGCTCTATGTACACGGGATAAATCATCTCCTAACATTAACAAAATTGCTAGTCCAGTGTATGTCATAGCAATATGACTGCAAGCATATTGTTTGGAGCATCTGGGTTCGTTTTCTGGAAATATTAATGTACTAGAGCCTTGAAACCCACAATGTTTCCATTGGCCCTTATTTTCTGAAAAACAAAATCGAAAAATAAAAATGGATCTTTGAGAGAAATAAGTCATCAGCTTGTAATTCACACACAAACACATAATAGCATACCTCCATCATCTGGTAATACCTGAAGTCTGTACACCCACTCAATCATTTCTTTTTTCTTCTCATCTTCCAAGGAAACCAATGAGTCTAAAATGTCCATTCCATTTATTGTAAAAAACGCTATTGTCAACCTAGTGGGGTCATGTGAAGAAAGTTGTGCAGGCAGGATTGTCAAATAATGCATGAGGTATCTTACATGGCGTTTTTTTAATAATGTCGTGTTTGGATCGTCGCCGTTTGACATCCTCTAATAATTACGTGTCAGTATCACTAAAAAATTTGAACTTAACCTTAAATTATTTTTCCAAAACTGCACAAACCAGTAGTACCATAACGCACGAATAATATACAACGTTTTTATTGGAATCGTTTACAGCAGAACTCACTTTTCACAATAATTTTAGGGATAATAGTAAATAATGAATTTTCAATTTCCAACAGTCTCATATGCACATGATAATACAACACTACACCCTTCCTTCGAAAGTAAACATTACAGCGAAAGAGACATGACAGATGCGTGGACCAACGTTGGCCAATCACCGACATTTTCCATTTCAGTAGAGATCAGTATGACCAATAATGGTAAGGGAAGCGGGCATTTAAATAAGTAATCCGCCTACGCGGAAAATATCTTGAAAATCCAATTCCTTGTTTTGTAATATCATGCAATAATTATAAGAGAGTGAAAATCAGTGAAAATCAAATATTACAATTTACATAGTTATCCTGGTACATTTTCTCTGCTACTGTCACATCTATTACCAGAGTTTCAACTAATCGGAATGCGCGGCATACTAAAAAAGTACCTAAACTTTATCTCCTCTTAGTGATTTTACTAGGGTGCGGATTTCTATGATGTTGCATAGTATTGTCCATTGATTCAGGGCATTGCCAAGTGACATTTTTTGACATTTGGTTAGAATTGGATACTATGTAGATTAATATGTTAGTGCATATTTGACCGATTTTTCCTGTTGGTGCATATTCATGTAATTATAGGAGCACATTTTGCATATTTCATTAAAATCCAGACTTATCTGTAAAACATTTCATGTTTTCATGGAATCTATTTAGTTGTGAGTGTTCATTGATTAGAAAGAGCGTATCATAGTTTGCGTTTTTTCCCTTTTCTATGGATGATAAAAACACTTGTGCAAATGTAGGATATTTCTTCATAATTTTTTTTAACTAGACAGAAAAAAATGAAACAAGTCATACAATGCATTTCACTAAAGTGCATATTGACTTCAATTATTTCTCCCGCGAAGTAAGCTAGGCTATATTATGTTTGCACAAAAATATAACTTTTCATTCCAAGCATGCTTCTCTTGAATTTTACCAAGAAAGGTTTATACAAGAAATAAAATATTGTTAATTTTGATTGAGTATTAATGTGCATATTTCAGAATTTTTAGGTCGTAAATGTAGTTTTGAAAAGCATATTTCAAGATTTTTTGGGGTATAAAAATCCTTCCCCTAGTTATTATTCTGCAGATACTTAAATGGTTAAAAAAGTGCATGAAATCATTTAAGATCTACAACTGAATTGATTAATGCAGAAAACATCCAGGCCCCAGGAATTAAAATGACTTGGAAACTTGGGGCATATTTTAAAATTTCGAGCAGCGAAGATGTACGTCGAAAATTGGATGTATGGGATGCGGCAGAAGAAAAAATAGAAAAGATGTACTTATTCACTCTCCAGAAAATATAAATAAACAACATTGTTTAATGGCGTTGAATATCATTCCAGGTTTGACCTGCGCTAGTGGCTCATGTACTAATCGCGCACTTTTTCTTGATACTCCACAGCGGGGGGTGCGGGGAGAGGCGGGTTCTGTCTACGTCACGGCAGTGCAGGGCTGTAAACGTTATTGACAGAAAACTCGGCGTAATAACTCGTCTTAAACTAGATAGCTATGAGAAAAAACGGATGATTTTTTAATTCTGAAGAAATAATTAATAGTTATAGAAATAATTGAGTAACAAGAAGGAACAGGGTATGCACAGGTCGATAGAAAGAGAGACCGAAAACTAGGAAGTCGGCATTGGAAAGGAAGAAGGTGGGCAGCACTGCAAACTGAGCCGTGAGCCGAGCCGCTCCGAGTGGAGCTCATATTTTCTACCGGGCCGTGCTATGCCGGGCTGAGCGAGAACTAGGGAGCTCGAGGATCAAGAAAAAGTGCGAGCATAGTAGACAAATCACATCATGCTTATGGTTGTACTCTGGGTGGTTGGTGCCCCAACAGACTGAAGGTTGCACCTCCGAACTGGCCGAAATGTAATTTCCAAAATTCAAAATACGAATATCTAATAATAATGTAAGCGATTCAAGTAAAAATTAATTAATACTAAGTTAAATAAAAGTTTATATTGAAACATTACTTACATAATTTTATGCGTTGTGTCCGTTCCAGATTTATTCACCTTCCGCGCACGTGGTTCTGGCTTTGATTTCCACTGGGCACTTGAGTTCGACTCTAGCACATTGCAACAATCACTATTGCTTCCACACGTTTCTCAAAAATAAAATTATTTTATTTCGAAAATTTCATTACTCTCGTGTATTTTGTAATAAAGATATTTCCACGCACACGCTCGTATTCCCACCAGAGCTCTCCGACTACCTGCAGCTGGAAATATGTATTTACCGTGAAAAAGGGACTTCCTTCCAGAACGGTCAACTTTATTCAAAGAATTCATCAAGTGTACATTTTGTATCAATAAATCTAATATCAAATGAAAACAAATTCTCTAAACTTCATAAATCATGCATTAAATGTCGTCAATAATTTACTGAACTTGTGTACTTTCAATAAGAAGCAAAATGCATAAAATTACGTACCAGCGAGTCAGACGAAGACATAATTCCTTGAGGAAGAAGGTATTCCCTGAGACTCCCTCGATCGCCGCGCAGCGCTAAACAGCGCCACCCGTTTGGTTGCGCCACCTAAGGCTGCATGTTCCCCGTGTTAAATCCAAGGGCCCAAGAATAAATTCAATACAGCCAAGAGTCAAGAGCGTGGTGCAATACTGGCAAGGCACTAGACACTGGAGAGCGCGCCAGTTGGATGCTCTTTGGGGTCAAAATAATTTCATATACATCGAATTGCTGCAATATCTTGAATAAAAAGGCAAATATATATTACTGGGATATAAGAGATCTTTTTGATTATCTCGGGGTTGTGCAACCTAAATACGAGCCGCAACTAATTGTATTTACATCTTTGTTAAAAATAATATTCACTATGTTTAAATTACATAATGATTCTCTCTCTCTTGTGTGACGTCACGGGGTTAGACAACCCCATAACCCCACCATCAAGTTATGTAAAGTAGCCCACTAACAGAGAGGACTAGGGTACGCGGCGGAGCGATGGCCGGTAAACGCGCCATCTGCCCACAGCTTTTCAAACTACGACGCCCGAACTAGTGAGTAATGTTTTCCGTGAGGTCACGAAAGGAGGAGAATATGCACCCCTCCAACATTTCCCCAGGCGCGAGTAACATAAGTATCGCGGCGCGCCTCGGAGGAACTCTTTTTTACGGCAACTGACGGCGAACACAGGAAGCTCTTTCGCTACAACAGTAACGGCGTGTACAAATAGATAGTATATGAGTTTACTTTAACTTGATAGTTAAAAGCTAGCTAGGAAAGCGTATCTTAGAAAAGTGAAGTAATTAGGAGATTGAGTGCAAAATCTTTCGTCGCAGTCACAATAATTCGGAGAGCAAGCAAAATAACTGTTTGACGTCGAAATAACTTCAAAAGTTGTAAAATTTCGCGCAGAAGGACATTAATTAAATCCAGCATCTCACATTGCACGCTGAGACCACACATGCCTAAAGTGTGGTAAGTCGGCCGAGCATTTGAGCATAACTACGGCAACATTAATCATTTCGAGGCTGGAAGCGCGAACGAACGTGTACGAGGCGGTGGAAGACGGACGACCCCAGGAAGAAAGAAGCGTAGGCGAGAAGGACTTGGTCTAGAGCGAGGATAGTACGGGTTCGGAACGAGAGAAAGGTGTGGAAATTGGAGGCTTGGCGGCGTTCGAGCGGAAGGAACTGCTTTCGTCGCAGCACAGCACGCGAGACGACGCGGCAACGCGGGACGGGCGGCAGAAAATCCCCAAGGTTACCTACAGGCGAGCGACGCGAAGCTGGTGAGGTAAAGGAACTGGCAACGTTTATGCAGCGTTCAGCTGGGAAAGAGGATAGTGGTAAATACACGACAATCAGCGTTAAAAGTGGGTGAAACGTCTAAAATAGATGGGAGAAGTATTTCGAACTGTGTGAGTGGCTGTTTCCAGGCCATTTACTGCACGTATCATTAGATTCATTTAAAGAGCCTATACCTTGTACAATTTTACGTAAACGATTCAGAAGTTTTATATGTTGTACAGTTAATATTATCTAGAAAGATCAATTTGTATTGTGTTTAAAGTAATTGCTTTTGTGACATGTAAAGGGGTATGAATTAAGTAACGTGAATGCCACGTATATTTTTTTGTGTTCAGTATTATAGTGAGTTCGAAGCCCAAGGCTAGCACCTGTGAAAGGGTTTCTTTAAAACAAGTATCAAATTCATTTGAAAGGAAGCCGTGCACGGAAAAACTAGAGGCCAAAAGAGTAAATAATTTAGTGGTGGAAAAACTCAGAAAGGAATAATCAAATCCTAAATTGTAGTTGATGAAAGTGTGTTCAGGCAGTCGAGGTGACGCCTATATGTTTTTGTTTTTTTTGTCTTGTTTCATTTTTTCAGTGACCAGCTACTTAAAGTGCAATAACCTGTTGTGAAATTGCGTCACTGTAAACTTTCTCATTGAATATATGTTCATATTATTCATATTTTATTTGATTAATTGTGTTAAGGGTTCAGACCTTTTTCATACCCGAAAGATCCTGCTTCCTAAGAATTGTAAGCTCTCTTCACGAGCATTCATGCTATCACGACTCACCACGTGTGGTAAAGTAGGGAAAGTAGGTAGGTGGGTGTGTTACACTTGAAAGGTAAAAACTTTGAAATATCTATGGTAGATTTACCAAAACAGAACCACAGCCCCACAAAAACAGACAAATGTTTCCCTAAAACTAGTAGTGCTCCAACGGCATGTACTTTCCGTTACCTAATACTGAAATATTGCCATTTCTACGCCACTATCGCCTCAGCTATTATTTCAAAAGTCTAATTCAACCAAGACAAAGAAAGCGCCTGTGATGCAATCATTTTGATAGTCAGGAACACTGTGACGTCGTGGTGATAAGAGTAAGAACCATGGTGGAAAGATATGGGTGAGTTACTCCGGCGCACTGATTTTTGCTCGTTATGCGCAGCACCAGTTTGAGTTATCAACCCTGTGATCACATCACGGGCACTTGAATAGCCAGACCAGACGCTGGCCGCCGTGTTGAATGCAGAGCGTGAAGTGTCAAGAAACATTTTGAAAGCGGTACAAAGTGACAATTTCAAAATCGTATAAATCAAAAATAACAAATGAAAGTGTACAAGATCAATGTGTACAGCTGTGTACAGAAATAGGTCTTTCTCTCTAAAGGCGGGAAAACTTGCCAGTGATATTCCTAGATATGCGGTCGGCTTTCGACTCTATAGCCTGTTTTACACGGTCATGTTTTCATCATTTCCCGTCAGTACAGACAAGTTACTGAGCAGACTGGTTGTAATTTGTACGAAAAAATGATGCATGCTTCATTTTTCCGTACAGATTTCATCCAGTTTGACTACGGCGCCCCTAGTGTCATTTTATGGAACTTTCTTCGATTGCGTGCGTTCTCCGGACAGAGGGTATATACGCGGCAGCAGATGCCAAAATAATGCTAGCTACCGCCGTAGCGATTATTGTTTTCCTTTCCATCTCGCAAATAAAACCACAATACCTCACTCGTCTTTCTACTTCTTACACTGCGAATTCGTAATGATCATTCTTCCCGCTAATTTCATTTGTTTCCGTAAATTCGATGTTCAATTGTTAAACTTCCAGCGCTTTTTGCGGCGTTCGGAGGAAGTATTTTCTTCACGATTACGTAAAGACAGCGTACAGACCAGAAATGACCGTATAAAACGGTGGAATCATGTTCATCCATTTTCGGTACGCATAGAACCGAACGTCATTTTTCCATCCAGTTTCTGTACAGAAAAATGATGAAAAAAGGATGAAATAATGACCGTGTAAAACAGGCTTATGGCTCGGGGTGCTCATTGTGTCTTATCGAGCCCGGAGTTAGCGACTGCTATGCCTGGATTATTGCCAGCTTCCTCGCAGAAAGGCGATTGAAAATGCCAATAAATGGCGTATCCTCATCCCTCAGGCGAGCCGAAGCGGGAGTACCGCAGGGAAGTGTACTCTCCCCGACACTCTTTAGCCTACACTTAAACGACGCGCCGCTGTCACGATAAAAGAGAACAGAATTAAAGCGCTGCGGGCTCCAGATGTTCCCGGATGATTTTGCGTATTATGAAAAGGCGGCGAACGCCAGGCGAGCTGTAAAGTACTTAAATACTTGCCTCGCCGATTTCTTGGATTGGGTTTCCCGTAAAAGACTAGCCTAGAAAAGTGTGTGGCCGTCAATTTCACCCGCCAAAGGGCAGATTCCACTGAGCATTGATATTTGTTGGCACTGACATTCCCGGTCTACTCACGACATTCTGCAAGATACCTTATAGCGTTAAGGCTCCCACAGACCGACGCGGAAAATCCGCAGCCTACACGGATTGGCCGCAGCGGAAGTTTCGCGTCACGTGTTGCCTTATCAGCACGTTCAGACCTGCGTGACAACGGATTGGCAGCGTTTAATCGGCGGCGAAATTTGTAACACAGTCAGACGCGTTTTTTCCGCTGCAGCTCGAGTTTCGTGGAAGTCCGCCCGTGTTCGGCAGTCTTCCCTCCCCTCTGTGTCGAGCGACCTTGTCAATCGTCACCAAACGCTAACTCATAATGACGCTCCGGCGTGAACGATCCCGCGAATTCCTCGGCCGCGTCTAGCTCGGAACTTTCCGCGCCGCACCCGCTGCGGATCTACCGCGCCGGTCTGTGGGAACCTTTACTTTCGACGCGGCCTCCGCTGCCACGACCATGCCAGGAACATCCGCGGGAAGATCGAAAGCAGTACCACAGTCCCCAAACCGCTCCTCTACCCTTTCGAACTATGACCGGATTAAAAGCACCGCCTGCGTACGCTCCTTTTGGAAAAACGCTTGCGAAGTATTCGCGGCCGCTCCGGTTTCCGCGCTCCGCCCGATTGGGGTGGCGGAGAATCGCGCGGAACCGCATCTCCCCGACACTCCCCCAGACCGAACAGAGACGTCTACGGGATCCTATACTGTGTGGTACTGGGTGGTATAACGGTTAGCATATCGGACTGTTGTACCCGAGTTTGCGTGTTCAACCCCGATCGAAGCCGTGGATTTTTTTAATTTTTTAAAAATCCTTCGTACGCCTTCCTTCGGAGGGGAAGTAAAGCCGGCTGTCCCATGTAGTAGATTTACTGCATGTAAAATATCTTCAAGCCTAAATGAAGCCTCTGAGCAAAAGCGCCCAAGATAATACCTCCTTTCTCCGCTAGGTGGTGAAAGGAGCGTAGCGAAATTTGCGTGGTTAGACGGAAGAGCGGGCCTGATGGCCCGAGTCTCGCCACGTAAAATAAGGCATTAACTAACTAACTAACTGTACTTGGGTTTTCGTAACGTGGCGGATGATATTAGGTCATTCTTACACCTCCTACCTTATAAAATGAATCTTTATAACAGTGATAAGCACATGTTTGAGGCGATGAGCCCCGTTGAGAAGGACGTTGGCGAATTAATTAAAAAGATTCACTTTGTAAGGCGGGAAGTGCAAAAATTACCTAATGTCATCCGTCACGTTACGAAAACCCAAGTATACGCATCAAATGCCAGTTTCCTGAGGAGCTCGCCAGCGCCAAAACGGTGCCGAGACGGGCTTGGGTTCAAAAACGCCGCGGGTTCTCCGCGACACCAGCCGGTCGGCGAATAGCGAGGTGCATCGGGCCTATTGTATCCCAAAGAGCCCCAAGCGTGTCGCCTTCACGTTCCGTGCGCTACCGCCTCGGGAGTTAGTTCGCAAGGCTTTGCAATATAAAATTGGAGATGGAGATTTTTCCTTCAAATGAAATTTGTTGTCCAGAAATAGTTGTCATTAAGGTCACGCAGATTTAAAAAAGAAATTTTCGTGCAAATATTTGCAATTTTAAAAATGAACAAATACAAGATTTTCTCAAAAACGACTCCAATTTTTTTCTTTACATTTTTGGAAGAAGTAGTGCCAAATGTACCCTATAAGATGACATACACGTCATTTTTCTCTGTTCTTTTGTTTTTTCAAAAGTTACCAAAATGAAATTTTTTTGACTTCTCTCTCGCGTCGTTAATATTTACATTAGCGGTGATTTGTTCACATTATTGTATTTATTAGTACATGTACTTTAAATAATGACATATAAAGTTTCTTGAAACCCTAAGAGTTTTCTATGAAAATGAAGTCATTTGCGCATTTTCAGAAACGCTCAAACGCCATTTTCTCAAAAATGGCTCCACATTTTTTCTTCAAACTTTTCCAATTGATAATGCTACATGCACTGTTTAATATGTCGTAAAGTTCATTTTGGTGTATTTTTTGTTGATTTTTAAATTACACAATGTATTTTTTTTTGAAATATCTCTCACGCATTTAATATGCACAATTTTATCGATTTGTAGTTACACATTATTGCATTTGTGATTGATTGTTCGTGATCCCGGGTGCGTCAACTTCTATGGCCATTCCCGTAAGTGTAGTGCGTTTTTGCTCGGGAGGTGATGGTGATAGTCTTTCCCCGCAGGATGGCCAGATCCGGCGCCGACCTACCGTAGGATAAACGGGGATTTCCAGTCAGGTATCTCCCACCAACGAAGTAACGCTCCAGCCTTTTTCTGAATAACACAAAAGTGAAGAATGGACTGAAGCATACACAGAACAAAACTCAAACAACAAATGGAATATATTCCTTAAAGTATTACAAAATCGCCAAAATTCGACATGTCCAATTACAAAAAACCAGCAATCGTCAAACACAAAATTTAAACTACCAAATAAAGGGGAGGGGGATAAAATACCAATTAAAGTTAGGGAAATTCAAGAAAAAAGATTCATACCATTATTCAAGCAAACTAAAATAAATGAGAATGAAGAACATTACAAAGGCTACAGAAAATTGTATCGAAAAGAATTGCAAAGGCAAACAGAATTAATAGCAAAATAGAAAAAGGAAAAAATTAATCCAAAGTATTATGGAATATTGTAAATAACACAGATAAACATACAACTAAACACAATAATATGAAGCTCTTCCATGAAGGTGAGTTAGTAAGTGTTCCAATGTTAATTTGTAAAGTGTTTAATACAATCCTTGCGATGTTCCTCCTGTGCAGAAAATGGCTCATCACAAATAGAAATACAATCTGAAGTTAAATGTATAGAATATTCCTTAGATAGTGTAATATTTCATGTGAAGATATAAGTGAGCACAAAATGGGAAAAGAGCTAAAACAACGAAGCTACTTGTCATGAACACGTTTCTGTTGAATTGATGAAACATGCTCCGGAAGTTGCCTTGGAATATTTGGCAAAAATATTTCATATATGCCTGAAAGGAGAAGCTGTACCAAAAGATTGGAACAGTGCATATATTACATCACTTTATAAAAGAAAAAGAAAACAAATCTCCAATTGCTCCAATTACATGGGCTTGAGTGTCATCCCATCAACAGGAAGGCAGTATGGATGGATCTAGAAGAACAGAGTGAATTTAGATCTGATCGATCCTGTACAGATAATCTCTTTTGCCTGAAACAGTTGATGGAATAGTCCATAGCCCAAAAATGTCCATTACATCTAGTTTTTGTAAACCAAAGGCATATGATAGTGTGCCAGTGAAACGTTGTGGGATGCAATGAAAGAGAAGAACATCCATGGGCAGCACATAAATGCTGTAGAGAGATTCTGTGAAATAAATAGTAGCCATGTTAAAACTTACGCAGGTTGATCAGTCTTTCATGACTAAAAAGGGATTAAGACAAGGATGTTGTTTATCCTCAACACTCTTCAAAATATACATTTCTTCAGCCTTGAGAAAATGGACAAAAAAGTGCACTAAAATAGGAATTCCGATAAGGGAAGAAAATATTTATACTTTATTGTTCCACGACGATCAACTGGTTCTTGCAGATGTAAATGATGTTTCCTCATGAGGAGAAAACTTGTTGATGGATAAGAAAAATGGGGATTGGAAATTAACATGGAATATATTCATAATTTGGTGCTTGATGTATAGGAAGATACAATCCTAGAGGGATCTAAGATTAAAAATGTAAAAGATTTTAAGCATTTCGGAGTAATTTTGACTGAAGAGGGTACGGATCAAGCCAATATTTTATCAAAAATCGGAGTGGGTTGATAGATAATCAATAAATTAAACCCACTACTTTCAGGTAAGAATATTAGAATTAAAACAAAAATCCAGCTGTTTAAGTCTTTGGTAGAGAGCACAGTAACAAATTACTGTGAAATTTGGGTACTTAACCAAGCTCTGAAGAAAGAGAATTTATAGTGTTGAAAACAGTTTTCGGAAGGTATTGTAAAGTTACGCTATTTGATCATGTAAAAGCAGAGATAAAAAGGCGATGTTGTTGAAAAGAAAAGTCACTATGGTACAGTCACTTGCAAATGATGCATTCAGAAAGACTGCCCAAAAAGTTTACAACTGGATGCCAGCAAGACAAAAGAAAAGAGGTTGGCCAAGAGTAAAATGGAAAGATGGTGTAACAGTAGCAATGGAAAGAAGATATTTGTAATAACACACTTGACATGGCAAAACAAAAAGGTGCCTTGGATGCGATAAATGGTCGATATAGTGCTACAATATATACAGAAAACTTTATGGATAAAGTTAATCTAATTTTGCTGTAGTTCTAGCATGAGTCCTGCAAGGATCAGCATAGGGGACACTACTATTTATAATATATGTGAATAACATTCATAATCATAAAAATAAATTGATCTCATTTGCAGACGACGTAACCTTAATTAATGGTAATAAAGACTTAATATCATGAAAAGAATATATAATAGATGCAATGCATCAAATCCCTAGGTATCTAAGACACAATAATCTAAACTTAAACATTAACAAAACATATATGGTAAAATTTAGTCACCACAAACAAAACCAAAATTATAACATAACTATTAATACAAACAACCAAAGTGTACACCGAGTAAAAAGTCACAATTGTCTTGAAATTCACATCGACCAAAATCTAACATATGATGAACATATTGCTGTAGTATAAAAAAAATTAATTTTAATGTTTACTTACTACCAAATCTTTCAAAATATGTTTCAGTGAAAATGCTCAATACTACATATTACGGCTTTATACACCCTCACATTAAAAATGGTATAGAAATATGGGGAGCAATATGTACATGAATCAGGGTTATGATAATACAACAAGCTCTTCAATGTATATTGCAGCTAAATCCAAATCAGAAATTTTTATAAAAAATACAGAATAATGACTGTTATTGCAATTTATGCATATAGAGTAATTATACTCATGAAACAATAACTGTCATCTAATTCAAATTAAAGATAAATATCAAATAACATAAGAGGGCAAGAAAACTATCACAGGATGTTCTGCAAAATCTTCATCAAAGGAAGATTCTTTTCGTAATGCTGTATTACTCTTCAATAAATACCTAACCACATTAAGAAGTTAAGCAAAAATAAATTTAAAAAATTACTTAATTGAAACTTGCCTGTATAAATTAAAAGAAATTAATGTAGGTAGAGAGAGCAATGCTATGATAATTACCTATTCTTTAATTTAGGATAAGTTATTTTATTTTTTTAGGATTATAAGCTTAGGCATATAGATCATAAGTTTAGGTTGTTAGATCTATTAGCTGTATCTAATGTAAATAATTTTGATTATACAAAATTGTATAAAATTATGAAAACTGTACAAAAAAGAATAATGAATGCATACTTATCTTTGACGAAGCTCCAAGTATTATCATGTTAAAATGAGCAAATATTATTATTATTTGATTCATTTCTGCTCGCAAATACTTTAAATTATAAAATGCACTTGTAATATAAATGTTAATGACCTGAAAGATATTTCAAAAATATAAATGTGTAATTTAAAAAAAATCAAAAGTTATCGAAATGTCTGTCATGTGTTTCGGTACATTATGCTCTCTCCTTACAAAAATTGAAAAGAAAATAATGTGGTATTTTTTTTAAATTATTTGTTTACAATTTTTTAATTGCACCAATTTTACTGAATTACTCAAAAACTACTCAAGAGTTTAAAAAAAAATTACAGTTGTTGTAAGTGTAGTTGTAGGTGAGGGGATTCAAAAAATGTTGAACTATCACAATTTTCTGAAATTAAGAGGTTTTAATGAAAATTGGACCAATGCCATTTTTATATGCACTTTCCTTTATTTAAGCAAAAATTTCATAGAAAATATTTGAAGCCATTTTCGAGAAAATTCTGAAAATGTCCTAGGAGCTTCAACTTAAGCATCCCCAAAAATTAAGGGATCCATTTCAAATTTGCTGGGTCTTGAAGGCTACTAGAACAATCAAGCAATATCCATTTTGGAAAATATCCTTCAAAAAGGCTTTGTCCACTGTGTTGCCCATGGACATTTTTGGGAGGGAGAAAAAAAGCAGTATCCGTACCATCCAAATCATCTATTTCCATCAAAATCTGGACTTTTGAATCAATATAATACTTTATACTAAGTATAAGAGAAAGTAAAAGCTGAAAGTGTTCTTTAGTAATTTCCAGTTGGCAAACTTGCAACATCAGAACTTTTATCCTTTTGGAAAAACTAAGAATTTTGTTGATAAGTCAAATGTACAGCAGTATTTCCAAGCATCTTCATAATATGAACAATTTTTTATAGTACTTCAATAATAAACAATTTTTGTTTTAAAAGTACAAATACAATTCGTAAGCATTCAATGTTCATTGAATTAAATATTACAACATTTATCTAAAGTACTATGATTTCATTATGCAAACTATGCTGCATTGAAATAGATATGCTTTTGCACGATCATATACAAATTTTTAAACTTCTAAGCATAAGCAGCTACGATATTACAAATGCATCCAGATGGAAATTACTGGTGGTTTTTTATGGTCAATGAGAACATGAATAATGATCGACTTTTTATTAACATAAGCATACAATTAGACACACTTTAGAGAGAGAACTTCTCAGAACAACTTTTATCACAGACAGGAGCAGCATGTAGCAAAATTTCTGTGGTTTGTGAACACCATAAAATGTTAGGCCTACAATTCAATGCATTGTACACTAATTTGATTATCAATTGCCACTTTCTTCAAAAATATCTTTGGCCAATAAATCTGTACTTTCTCTCATTGTCAAAACTTTTGCTTCACACTATAAACTTGCTTCCCATCCTGTATTTGATCCAATGAGTTACAGTGAGGCACAAGTAGCTCTAATTTTTCCTACCAAGAAGCACATTTGAATTAATGATTTTTTTAAATATTTGCACAGAGCTAAAGCAGTGTACATATTCCACTTTTCTGGTGGGTAAAAGAAGATTTCTCAAAATTTGAGTTCACCCTTTAATTTGACAACACACAATTTTCAACTACTTCCAAATGGACTCCTCAATGTCACTTAACTGAAATGAGAGTTGTCTACATGTGAGCAGAGTATTATGAAATAAATATAAATCTTCATTCTGGTGTATTTATAAATATGGATTATTTCTACTAATAATTTTGAGTTATCTAATTTACTTCCCAGATATCCCTATGCAGTGTACCAGTTAAGTAATTTATGTCTTTATATGTCTAATCCCCTTGTAATTATTACTTTAACCCATTAACGCCCAACAATTTTGTGCACATAGCACTTGCCCATTGTCGTCAAATCCTTGGTGCAGCATCATTGTTGGAACTCTCTGGTTGTATTTGCAACTTACTGATAAAAGATTGTTATGTCGCTAAATCATATTACCAGAGCTCTCCAAAGTGCCTCCTGTTGGCAATATGAGCATTTTTTCTAAAAGTAGCAAAATCCTTAGATCTTAGCAGTAAATGCCCTATCAACATTAGTGTGGAACAACTGTTTGCTTTACACTCTTTACTCTTCCTCCAACTTAACCACAGGCATAATGCAGCTAAGTTTAGAAGATTCAAATCAACGGAAGTCATGAATGCATCCTAGCCAGGAGTGTACAATGCTTTAGCAGCCTTGGCTAGATTGACATCTTGCATACAGAAATTCCTAATCTTTCTTACACAATTCCAAAATGTCTAAAGAATGTGTGTTCAAAATACAAATTAAATCACACATGTCAGGAAAATAAGAATGAACCTACTGACCTAAAAATAGATCACTGGATGTTAATGGGTTAACCAACCTCTCTCATGAATAACATTTAAATGCACTTGCATTAGTTGTGGTTTGACTTCCATACAGCAATACGATTAGAAGATAAAATCATCCTTGCCAAGAACTTGGAACATTGGGAATACTGGAAATGTATGAATATCACATTTGCACTTTAAGAAAACTGCTCCTCTGTGAATTTAAGTATTTTGTACGTTTTTTAATCATTTCAATTTTCAGTACTTAATATTTATGAAATAAATATCCATCAAACACACATTAATGCATGAAAACCACAAATCTATTATCTTAAAACAATTACAAAAAATATCCCAAAGATAATTATTTGAGGTTTAAGTTCTTGAGTTATAAAAAGAGATGAACCGATTCTAAAAATCAAACAGGAGTTAACTGAAAAGTGAATTAAAATCTTTAACATTATTAAAAGATAAGATACAAAAAGAAAAAATTCAGTTGTGGCAAAACAAAAGAAAGTGGTAAAAATAAGAATTGTAATAATATACAGGGAAAATAAAAAGAACAAATGATATCAATACACAAGTAGTAGCTGAACTAAAATGACACTGCATTTCACTGAATGATATAAGAGAAGTTCCCATGCAAATCAAATTGTACAAATGTATCTCAATCACCATTATTGTGAATATACAACATGAGTATACAGCACAAGTTATTTGCAATTTTTCTTTTATCATTTACTTTATTTCCTCAAACGTTCATGTTTTGGACAGTTTTATTCAAAGAACCTCACACATTCTTGGCGATTTTGATGGTATAACAGCTAGTGTATTAGGTTCTCAAGTTTGCAGGTTCTAACGCATTTGAAGCCGTGGATTTTTAAGGGTGAAAAAATCCTTTATACGCCTTCCTTTGGAGAGGAAGTACAGCAGACTGTCCTATTTAGTAGACTTACGCATGTAAAAGATTAAGCCTAAAAGAAGCCACAGAGCTAAATTCAAATCGCCTGTTTTGTCACCCGAGAGGATACCTTCTTTCTTTGCTAGATGGTGAAATGAGCACAAGAAATTTGCGTGGTCAAACAGACGAGCAAGCCCAATGGCTCAAGTCTCGCCAGATAAAATAAGGCAATAACTAATTAACTGACAACCATCTAAAATTTCTTCAGGAGCAAAAAAGTACTCTTCCATAGATGTAATTCAGATGCTTTTTTTTTTCTAGGTTTGTTCAGCAATGTTCAACATCTTTAGTTTTCTTGGCATAAGGAACAATTTTTTTTTAACAATTAAGAATCACAGATTCATTTGTGCTGGTTTCATTATAGTAATACCTTGAGCTTACTAGCCTATTCTACAATTGATTAGTACCTTTGTTGGCTTCTGAGACTTAAAATGTGTAGATAGCTGGATAAAATTACGTGCAAATTTTAAAATATATTTTTATATTCTATAATTGTTTGTAATATAATTGTAAATGCATTGATACTGAAGGCTGTATGTAGAACGAGTATGAATATTCTACAGGAAGAAACAGCAAAGCAGTTTGCAGATGCTATTTATATTTAGTATTGTGGGAAGACGTGCAATTATATAATAGTAAAACCAGTAACAACCAGTAGTAGTAATATTGAGATCAAGCAGTCAACAAACAAAAACAAACTTAACATTATTTACAAATATTCAGAAATATTTACAATTAATTACAATAACAAATATCAATCTTCTATCTCTGTCAACTAATATTGCCGTTGCTCACTTCTGCTTGCCTAAGTAGCCTTCCTAGCCTTTTTCCAATTTGTTTAGGATAGGTCTCATTTTTGATCCTGAATTCTTTGCTTTGATGGGTAACAGCCCCATGGTCAAGCTGGAATGTACAAAGAGCTTTCATAGGCTGTAAAAGAACATTAATTATGTCCACTCTTTGTTCAAGAGTTGCTAATGCTTGAGCAGCAGCTTCCAGTGTCGACAGACAACCATCAGTAGGCTGCGTGCGAATGACATATTCACTAATGCCTGCACTCACCAACTTCACCTGAAGCAGAAATTTATTTATGTAATATTAACAAAATGCAAAGTCAAGACACAGTAGTAAAATTATTATTTTAACACACATTCTTTGTGGAACTGGCTAAAAGAGTAACTTTCTAATAGAAAACTGTATAACATTTCAAGAGGGAAGTTCACCATATATAAAGAAAAAAAAAGGTTTTTTTGTTGCACAGGCATACTTCAAAGCAGTATTGATTATACCCAAATCTACATAAGAAACAATAATTTATTAAAAAATTATTAAATGTTCAGAGAGAAGATTAAGTCTCCATACAGCCGATCAACACCAGTGGTGATATCAGCTCAGTTTACAATGGTCTCATCATTACATTTGAATCTTCAATTAATGCATTACTGAAAATGTTGCCCGGGGCATAATGGGGTATTATCCTTAAATTTTAACATCTTAATATACAGAAGTGTTAATTTTATTGTCAAAAGAAAAACATCAGAGAAATTTTCTTTTCATTTACAAAAATATTCACCTGTTTTAGATGATGAAGCAATGGACTAGCATGATAGATAGCCTTTGCTTGAGGCCATGTTCCATCAATGATGACTAAATTATATGGATCAGCATTACTTCCAAGAGGAGGAAGATTCTGAAATTCAACAGCATCTTTGGATGGGTACAAGAGAACTGAATTTTCAGATTTCAAGATGCCTTCCAGTCCATCATGTCTGAAGCAAAGTTGTTTGTCATTTACATAACTTCACAGAAATTAGAACTCTCAAAATTATGATAATCAATAAGAAAATGTCCAATACAAGTAATACAAAACCAGAGAGAAATATAACAAACAATTGTTCAGAGAGAAGATTAAGTCTCCATATAGCTGATCAACACCAATGGTGATATCAACTCAATTCACAAAAATCTCATCATTACATTTGAAACTTCACGAACTCAAGTCATGGATAAACACTGAAAACATTAATGGAAACATAATGGATATTGCAATTGAATTTAAAGCAACAACTTTCAATGGTCATCAATTACATGTTTTAATTTTACTTCAAATATGTTCACAATAAGAATTTGACCCTACATAGAAGATATATATGTAAACTAAAGCAGACATACTTCAACACACACTAACCCAAATTGTCGAAAGAAAGAATAAAGAATGAATAAAGAAAGAGTATGTGACAAAAGAATTTATACCTATTAGATGGGAATCGCTTTCCTCTGTACACAAGGCAACTTCCAGGAGCAAGACTCAAACATAACATTGGGGCAGTCCGTAAACATCTACGCTCCTCGGCTGGATGTTGTAACAATATAATTCTACTCCTAATTTGTATAGGAGTAGCTGGAAGAAAAGGACACCAGCATACTACAGATGGGCGTCTGCAAACAAAGAAAGCATTATAAGAGGAAAAGGCAGAAATTAGAAATAACATATGCAACATTACTGCTGCAATACGATGCTAATATAACTTACTTGCAGCGGCTACACTTATCCCTCATTTTCGGGGGATCTGCTGGTATTCCCGATAAGTCTTCCCACACTTCAATCTCCGCGGACATTCTGTTCGATAATTGAAATGAAATAACAAAAGTTACGGATATGGTACTTTTTATTGTACTACATTTGAGGTTACCGACAAAGTTTTAAGACTATACATTTCAGTTTCGCTCACAATCTCCCACAATGCAACGTTCCTGCAAAATGGCCGAACGGAAGTCGATAGAACCAAAGAAGATAACTTTTTCCTACAGACAATATTGCTGCCATCTATTGGCAATTATCAGAGATACAAATAATAGATAATAACAGCTACTAGGTGTCACATGCATTTAAGCTCTTTGGTCTCGAGAGAGTTCGCGACGCACAGCTCCAGAGCTTTATATACTGCATTATGCTGCATATAGAAAAACACGAAAGCAAAATTAAACGGTTGAGATGAAGTAAGTATGTTCAAATTCACCAGTGTACGAGAAGTTGTAAGTCAGGTTGATTCATGAAGCAAAATGCAATTTTTAGCATCGTTGGGAAATTAATAGCTCTTGAAATTAAATTAACCGCTAGTCAACTTGATTAAACGTGACGTAAAAAAGAAACATCCCATCTCCACGAATTCCGCCCTTAATCCAGTCAATTACCGTTTGGAGATTAACAGCTCGATCGTCCAGCGCGTGCCGCTTCTCGCAGCGAAGTTGATCACCGCAACGAGCTCGGTATGAAGGCGGATCTAGCTAGTGAACGGAGAGCCAAGTCATGGCTACCTTCAGGTGGCCGTGGCCAAATCCACCTGCTGTTTTGCTGAGCTTCTTGCACCGAACACGACGCCCTTCTGTGGGCTCGTCCTAGTCCGTTCTCGAAGCTTGAGAGAAGGAAATGTCCTGAGAAATCGAGATACTTTTAACCTTATGTTGCGACGTTCTGCGGTTAATTCGCTGCGCACAGTAATGACACTGTTTTGTACGCTCATCCACTGAAATCGGTGTTCTGACAGGGGAGTCTCTGTATCTACTCTATGCCACGTAACGTACATGTGGTGGTAGCAGCTACTTTTCTCTTTGCCTAGTGGAAAGAGAATTTTCGTGTGAAGTACCTACATATTTGTAATATTTGTCACATTTGCGAGCGAAGAACAAATGAAATTTCCGAAGAACGATGTTTTCGAGTATTTGTTTCTTCTTGTCGAATCCATCGATGTATCTCTGTCAAGAGCATTTTCCAATTTCTCCATTAAGAAATTAAATCAAATATCTTTAAGCCAGTATTCACGTTCATCTTGTTTTCAGAACTACATGTTAGATATTTTGAGAGCTAATTCTAATTGAATGGTTCAGTGGAAAAACAGTACTAGTCCAGAATTGGTCAATTTTTTTACATAAATTAGTGCAGAATGAATTAACTACACGTTGAGACTGAAAGCAGTTCAACAATGCCTGACTTCAACTTAAGTGCGCCCTAGGCTGTCAAATGTTTTAGCGCTCTTTTAATTTGGTTTTTAAAACATTAAAGCTATTTATAATATTTTGAATAAAAAATTGTTGTATAATATTTGTGACTGACGCAAATATTGTGTACATATAAATAATTGATTATACGTATACGTGTAAATAATTCTCACCACGATATTGGTTTAATAAATATACGATATTTTTGTATTCATCTGATTATATCTCTCTCTCTCTCTCTCTCTCTCTCTCTCTCTATATATATATATATATATATATATATATATATATATATATATATATCAATGGATATACTTCATTAATTAACACTTTCTTTTCTTACAAATATGGAAAGAAATGTTTCTAAAAAAACATTCAAAAGTCCGCCTTATTAAATTTTGAATCATTTGTCATTTGACATCAAATCAGGCAGTTCCTTCTCTTTGATGAGTGAAAGAACAGTATCTGTTCTGGACATGTACTGTTCTTCCACTCAGGATTTTAGGCATCGGGTGACTAGCTGCTCGCAGCGGATGGTTCACATTTGTTATTAATGGTTCGGGGCTGAAGTAACTTACTTATTTTGTTGCTGATCGTGTGTGTCTGTAATGAACCGAAGAGTGAGAGGTGAGGGTAACGCCGTACGAAAAGCCAATAATTTTCGTTGTTTTGCGTTGAAAGAATTTGTTCACAGTCAAGTTTGTACACAGGAATTGACAAACTCAAATGGAATACCACACATTCAGGTTCAACGACTGACAGGAATTATTTTGTCAAGTCTGTCTCCAAAAAGATGGAGGAGGAAAGCATAATATCAGACCTCGTGTTCTCAATAACGAAAATCTTGTTAAGATAAAAGAACACATAGAATCCCTTCCAACAAAAATTGCACATTACTCATCAGACTTTTATTTTTATTTTATTTTACGTAAAAAAGTTAAAAACTGTGTATGACGTGCTATGGGGAGAAGTGAATTCTGTGATCCCCACACTAAAGCATGTACTACTTGAATTTTGAATACAGAAAAAAACACGCTCCGATGTAATAAAATCTATTTTCAAGGATAAATCAGCAATACATTTTGGCTCTTATCCATCATGTCCTTCGTCAAGGAATAATATTTCCTTCCGCGACAACAAGGAAACGATAGTTTGAATAACTATATTTCCCACTGGATTCTAGAATACGTGTACAGATAATGAAGTTATATTTATGTCCAGAAGCAAAACAAGAGGCCATCTCAGCATTTGCTCAATGGATCAGGGAAACTGGACGAAAAACCTTTATCGAATTCAACCAGCCTACAGGAGAATTCCACAGGCCGGCTGCTCTGATCAGTAGTTTCCGTACTTTCTCCTACCAACACCGAGAGAATGCCGAATCAGCACCGTAACAAATGAGCCACGAACATGCGCGATCTTCCTTTCCTCATCCTTGCCTCTCCTTTTCACTTACACATTTGCATTCACTATACTACAATACGTTAAAAGACTGGTATGGTGGTTAGTCCTTGTCCCGGGTGGGCCAGTTCATTGAGGGGACGCGATCTCATGTTCTAGTGGGGCAAAAACACCGCCACCACATGCACTTCACTTACGGGAACCTGATTGAGATGGGGGTCATTGACCCGGAATCTGCGGTACAATACTTGTTACAGGTTGTTTGCATTTATACAGTCCAAATGGTATATATTGCATTAAATACCACTGTTAAAATTAATGTTATTTTCATTGTGATGCTCAAGATAGTCTATTATATAGAAACAGTTATGCAGCAGAAACGATTTCATTTTGGATTTAAACTTTTCTATCGAATTTAATCGTTTAATGTCATCTGGCAAAGTGTTGTAAAATAATGTACATGTATTGTATGTGAATTTTTTGTAATGAGCTGTTGACTCATCAGATTCTGTGAAGTTTATTCCGAATGAATTGAATGTCAAAACACAGTCTGTTTACAAAAACATACCTCGGAAAGGAAAAGTTTATAATACATGAACTCTAGTTAAAGTTTTAACTTGAAAAATGGACGATCCCAAGATGTATTTCTTATGTGAACTCTTACAATAATAAAATGTGGGATGTTTGTGGGACATTGTTTTAAGAAAATTGGTTGGGGGTAAAAAACAGTAAAAAACAGTTTTTGTTTAAATTACAACACATTGTTAATAACGCTTTTATCGCAATTATTCCTCGGAACATATTCGTATGACTTGGTATAACATTTCTGATATAAGAAAATTGTTTTAATCTCAACAGTTTTTTGTCATATCTAATCAAAATTTATTACTTGAATTATCTTAGAACAAACTTTCTGGACTAGTACTGTTGTTCCATTCAACGATGTCATATCCTCTCCCCTTACACACACACACACACACTAACATGCACTACACAACCACACATCCCGGGACTGTTCGGGGACATTGAACTTGTCCCGGTGAGGCGATGCTCCACTGGTGGGAGATACCTGGTTAGGGAAAACCCCGCTAGTCGACGGTAGGTCGGCGCCGGATCTCGCCATCCAAGGGAAACGATTACCGCCATCTCCCGACGAAAAACATGCTCTACCCTTACGGGACTAATGACCCCGGGAGTTTATGCGTCCGGAATCAACCAACATTACTCCATTATTCTCTGTATTTTTTGTCAGCTTCTCATAGTTCCCAGTTTCTCTTCCCTCTCTCGCGACAACTTTCCTGGTCATCTCAGCCTCCCGCCCTTTTCGGCCATGTCTGCGTCCTGCGCTCCACCCTTTCCAACGGCGACAGCGCTCGTCCACGGATGGGCCTCAAAGGGGAGCGGCCGCCTTTGAATGAGTCTGGTTTGTAATTATAGCCGAACGCCCATTACCCGGCCGAATAACTGGGCCACGGATAACGAAAAGTCTCCCATAAATTAGCGGCGCGGTAATGAATTTATCATGCACGCTCTTCAATCCGGGCACCGGCTCTGACTGCGCGGCCTTTCATGACGACCGCGCGGGGCGGAGGGGGGCGGAGGGGCTGGAGGTTGGAGGGGGAAGATGGGGCAGAGAGGGAGGAGGAAGAGGCGGAGGGGGTGGGGTCGGAGAGGGCGATGAGGTTGGAGGGGGCGGTGGGGTCGGAGGGGGCGGTGGGGTCGGAGGGGGCGGTGGGATCGGGGGAGCGGTGGGGTTGGAGGGGCGGTGGGGTCGGAGGGCGGTGGGTCGGAGTGGGCGGTGGGGTCGGAGTGGGCGGTGGGCCGGAGTGGGCGGTGGGGTCAGAGTGGGCGGTGGGGTCGGAGTGGGCGGTGGGGTCGGTGGGCGGTGGGGTCGGAGTGGGCGGTGGGGTCGGAGTGGGCGGTGGGGTCGGAGTGGGCGGTGGGGTCGGAGTGGGCGGTAGGCCGGAGTGGGCGGTGGGGTCGGAGGGACGGTGGGGTCGGAGGGCGGTGGGGTCGGAGTGGGCGGTGGGGTCGGAGTGGGCGGTGGGGTTGGAGTGGGCGGTGGGGTCGGAGTGGGCGGCGGGGTCGGAGTGGGCGGTGGGGTCGGAGTGGGCGGCGGGGTCGGAGTGGGCGGTGGGGTCGGGTGGGCGGCGGGGTCGGGTGGGCGGTGGGGTCGGTGGGCGGTGGGCGGGAGTGGGCGGTGGGGTCGGAGTGGGTGGAGGGGTCGGAGGGGTCGAAGGGGACGGAGGGGATGGAGGTGACAGAGGACGGAAGGGGGTGGAGGCGGAGGGAGCGGGGGTCGGAGGGTGCGGCGGGAACGGTGGAGGCGGAGGGGTCGGAAGGGAGTTGAGGGTCGGCGTAGTCGGATGGGGTGGAGGGGGTTGAGGGGGCGGGGTCCGAGGGGTCGGGGGCAGGGGGTGGAGGAGGCGGGGTGGGTTGAGGCTGAGGGGGCCAGAGGGGGTGGAGCGGAGTGGTGCCGTGCTCGGTGCAGGCGTGCAGGCCTTGCCCGGGCGGGGCAAGCGGGGCGGGCAGCGATTCAAATTCTTTTTCGTCCACCAGTCTCTACCCGGGAATCCTTACAGTGGTTGCAAGGAAGATTGTAGGGGGATTTACGGACAAAACTCTTTTTTTCCTTTTAATGAAATTTATGGTTTATAGATTGTTTGTTCGGTTTGTTTTGTAGACCAAGAGCAGGGTGTCTGAGAGGTGACTGCGAAAAGTTGCACTCATTGATAAATTTAAATTAAAAGCTCTTATGTTGAAGTAACAGGCAATAAATACAACAAACATGTATAAAACAGACAATAAATGTTTTTCACGTGATTTATTTATACATAAGCAAATACATTCATTTTTACGTAGATATGTGAATTATATCACTCGATGTGTGCAACTTTAGAGCACAAAACAGAACAAAAAAGATATTATGATGAAGCTTAATGATGTGGTTTTGAATTTCATGTTCTCGTAGACTGAACTATCCGATAAAATTATTCACTTTCTATGCATTGGAGATAAGTAACATGGTTTCATAGATACACAACCGTCATTTTGTTTTCCACAGTATATGAAGAATATTCTGTGATAGCTAAGCCTTAACAATAGTAATTTTTTGAATAATAATTGCGCCGTTTGTGGAATTACAAAAAAAAAACATTTGTGATGCCATTCTTCATATGGACAGTTAAATTAAAAGAGATTATTTATAAATAATCTGGGGAACAATTGGGGACGTGGGACTTTTAGACGGTTTTCAAGGCTATTTTTGTGTCAAATTGAAAATCTCTAGAGAACGCTGTTGAGATGTGATCATTGATTCTTAGAGAAGAAAAAAGACTTTTGAGATAACTGACTCTAGTGTCTCAATATTTTAACATCATACCTGACAAATGTTTCTAAAAAGTGGGCTGTCTTGAGTTTCAGAAAAAAACAACTCAATATAGCTTTATATTTTAGAATCAGTGAGTGAGCCGTGTAACTTCAGGAAGTACCCTGAAAGTCCCCCGTTGTCTTTTCAAAGCAGAGAATGGGGTAATTCTGAACGATTGTCGTGGAATTAATTGGATTTACTGGAAATATTATCGCGCGGTAGATGAACTTCTTTTTCTGTTTCCATTTATTGTTCACTAATATTTAATAAGCACTATTGGTTTAGTGCCCACTACATTAACAAAATTCATAGTCATTTTTTAGTGTTAGTATTGTCTTTTACTTTATGTATAACATCTTTCGTTTTCTCAATATCATCCTATGTACGTATTTACATGCTTGCTTCGTCAGTTAAATGAATCAAATTCATTGGAACTGTCAGGAGTGGGGTCTCCTGGGTGACTAACAACACTTTTCAAGGGGTTTAGCATATTTGCAATGGGGGAATTATTTATTTAAAATGTCTAAATAATTTATATCGATTTATTAAAATGTTAACATATAAAAATTATTTTTATTCTCGTGTTTTGGAAATATTACGTTTCATGAAGGGCAAATATTTCTGGATTTGTCATGCACCAATATATTTTCATCCTCCATGCATTCGTGAAAACAAAAGCTGAAATGCATAATGGATGGCAACGACCACAAAACTATTCTGTTTCATTGATTAATGAAAGTTGGCAAAACAGTTTAAAAGCTTTAGCTTGCCAACATTTCAGAAATTTTATTTTTCCATCTTCAGCATGAACAACACTGAGCTGGTCGGTGTAGTGACGGTTATCAGACAACTTATTTGGATAGGAAAGTTGTAAAGACTATTTATTTGAGTTACATTAATAATTTATTTATTTCCATTAATGTAATTAAATGTTTGGCTTGTTTGCTTGATCCATTGTTTCTTTATTTGTTTCATTGTCGTCAAAAAGTGAAAAAAACCCTATATGTGGTGAATGAGTTGGGCAGAGTACAATGTTCAATTGAGCTCCGGAATTCCTACCCTCCCTCATTTACTACTCACATTGAATTATGAATAAAGGTGGAAACGAGCTTTGTTGGCAACATTGGTAACGAGAAATGTAATCTCCCGTGAAATAGAAAGTGTTTTTCAAAGACAAAAGAGCTACAGATTTGGTTTAATGATGCTGTTGACGAATCGAGAGCTCATGAAAAGGAAAGTAGATAGTGAATTTACATTGACGTTGCAGAGATAAAGCAAGGAATCATCTCAGTCAGCAGTTTGCAATGGATTAAGGGAAACGACCAAAAACGTGATTGAAATCGGGGTCATTGGCGAAGAAGCTGATTACAATACATGTTATAAGCCCATTCGGCTTTTTATAACTGTTTAAAAAATTCGAAAGAAAACTAACGCATTAACTATTAATATAATGTTTGCATTTTTAATATCCAAAGTAGTATTTAATTATTGTACAGAAGAAGCTATTCAGCAGATACCATTGTAGTTGGCATTTGCATTATGTATGATTTCTACACTGCGTTATAAAATTATAGATATCTGTATTACATGAAATTATGTTCCCACCTTGAAGTCAATAAAAAACACGTAAATTAAGAGCCAAGATAACGATAAGAGTTTAAGCTCAATAAAATCGGGCTTGCAGAAATCATATGAATATCATTTGTAAATGTTAAAATTATTGTTTCAGTAACAAGTGCATTCTCTGTAGCCGCAAAAATGGACAAATTAAATTTTCCGAGGCAAGCAAAAATCTTCTGTTAGAGACAATCTCCCGTTAATCGGGGGAACGTTTCAACGCCGCGTCCGCCTACCAAAGCGTCCACAGGACCCGCGCTCGCGTGCACTGCGGCCTCCGGCCTCTCTCCGGAGTCCTCGGACGGCTCCGTCCCCAGGGCGACGCCAGTGGACGACGTCGTCCGGTGAAAACTTCATTCGCTTTCGTTTTAGGACGGAGGAGACGGGAGGGCGCGGATTCGCCGCTCTCTTTTTTGCGTCTGCCGCGTCCGACGCGCTCGTGTCGCGGATCTTGCTCTGCGCGAAGTTCGTTTAAAGAACGAGGTTTGGAGCGGGGCGAAGGGGAGATGGTCAGTGGCGGGTTTCCAGGGTTGAGCCTGCGAGACCGTTTCCGCTGGGTGGTTGTCGTTAACTTTTTCTAAAAGAAGTTCAGCTCACGTGACGTGCATGTTTGTATTTGTTTGTGGCTGGGAGTGAATAGGGGATGAAAGACGATATTAGATTTGAAGTTGCTCCTTTGATATCTCGTTTTCGGTTCGAAAAAATCTTAAGGCGGTTGGTCCATCAACTTGATTTCCAATTGAATATATTGAAAAAAGAACTAGTCCCACAAATAACGAAGTTTTAGATACCCTATAATATTGTTATTATTTTGGTGTTTTTTCCTAAAAAAAGGAAAAAAATATTTTTAATTAAGATATTAAAGAAGTTCAAATTTATTCATTCGAATTTTTGTTCGGATGGAGAACAAATGGAGACCGTGTGACTGTAGTTGAGTCCGATATCCACAATAAAATTAAGGTAAATTGAGTCCAATACCCACTATTTTCTAATAGATGGACCAATATTAGTCAGCAATACTAATTTTCGACCCAATAGAGAACCGAAGATAATTGTTATATCTCGTTCACAAAGCTATAAGATTTTAATTGCAATTTTTTTCTGAAAATTTAACTTGTTGGTGTGAACTGTATTATACGATCCGCGTTAATGTTTTCTTTTTAAACTTGTTAAATATTTCGCTTGCCTGGGAAACTTGGATTGTGGCTACACTACGTAGTAGAGGATTTGTTTTCTAAATTTAGCAACTGGATTTATC